>OZ026563.1:2705439-2817939 GCA_964020155.1 Chondrilla cf. caribensis
TTCTCAGGTGGTAGCGGGAGGCCATTGGGGATATCTCCCTCCTCCACTCGTCGGTCATTGGGGATACACGTCCCTCTTTTGTGGGTCAATGAAGGAACCTAGGTATCTTCTTCCATCTGTTGTGATCTGGATGCCACTATCCTGGAAGATGGATTGAGCTGCTTCCATATGAACTTCCTTGACCAATAGCCACATCATTGGCGGCTCTGACTTTCCCTTCCATCATCAATTCTGTGAATCTCCTTGGTATGGGTGTTACGTTCTCATTTCCGAGCCTTGTTGAAAATAGATTTGCCTGTATAGCTCTCACTTCTTTGCATAGCTACTCTATTTCTCCTTCCTGCCATAGTTTCATTATTCTTTCAATGCATTGAACATGGTCTTTGGTCTTAGATTCTCAAAATGGCTTCTGGAGAATCAATGATGGAAGAGCCATGGCTGTTTTGAGGGCAATACATTCCGTGCCAAAAGCGTCTGCATATGTATGGAAAAGTCTTGCAGTTTCGCTTACAAAGGCTTTACCCTGTTTGTTTGATGGTATCTTGAAAGTGTTTCTCTTCCACCCCACCATTTCATCATATGTATTGCTGATTGTTGAGCAAAACTCCTCGCCTTTCAGGCATCCCCAACTGAAGTTTGGCGATTCTGCAGGTCGAAATGCGTGATACCCAACATCCGCTATTTCATTTGTATCAACGTCCTCTGTCAATCCCAAGGCTCTTGTCCCACGCTCAGGCTCCTCGATCAAGATCTGGGCAATTCTCTCTCCTTTGGAAGGCTTATGGGAGTGAGGTAGAAAAATCTGGCTCTGTGGTTAGATTTCCCAATTGACTGGTGTTGTTAAAATTTGAACATTTCCGCAATCTTCCTGGCAAACAATCAGTGCATCTCAATCCTTCTTTGACACATTTGCAGCCGATACACTTGCTGTTGGCGTTACACCAACAACAGTTAGGCATCATGTACATTGAAAAGCTTGAAGAGGTTGAGATAAAGATCGCCGATTACGCCATTTTTATTTCTGGATCAGTTCAATGTGTTACATGTTCCTAATTACTTGTATAGTGAGATGAATAAAATTACTGTTAAAATGATGACCATTCATGAGATACTAATCTTACTATTAATATGTACTAATGTTACTTATAGTTTCATGAAGTATGTAACTCACATGTAATATCCATTACAATTAGGGTATTCTGATAGGCATGGTTGAGTCCTTTGCACTCAGTGCCTTTGTCATGCTGGTGGCCACTGGGCTGGATCCTGGCAGTGTTATCCTGCTCCATTCAGGAATACTAACAGCCACTGCTTTGTCGAACATTGGCAGCGATCACGTAAAAGCCTGCATAACTGTAGCCTGGAATCGTGTGAAATACATATGCCCAAACAGTTGCAAGAGACGTGATGGATACGAACCTATTGGATCGAATTCAGATGAGGAAGGAGCAGAAGCAAATGGAGAGAACAAGAGAACGACAGCAAAAGAACCAAAACCAACTGCCAAAAAACTTAAAGAATACTGTAAACTGGTGTTAGATAGCAAAGTTATGCTGTTTCTAGGTCTGGTTCTCCACGTCGGAGGGCTTACAGGATCAGTTCTCTTTGTCTGCATGAAAAACTCCAATTTGACCTCTGGGATTGCTACTGTAGCATGTTGCATAGTTTTGTCAGCAACCTGGTGCTCACCTGTTCAAAAATTCATTTTTTCAGTACCTGTGAAAGGACGCATATCATTTACTGGACCCAACTATCCAGGCAGCAGAAAAGGCGGTTAGTATGAGTGTTCTCCTTCACGGCATGTGGTTTTTAGTGAGATTCTTACACATACATACACACATTGTATGTGTATGCATATTACATTTCCTTAATATATGTATACATACATATGATACACAGACACACGTGTGCACATGTACACACGACACACACACACACACACACACACACACACACACACACACACACACACACACACACACACACACACACACACACACACACACACACACACACACACACACACACACACACACACACACACACACACACACACACACACACACACACACACACACACACACACACACACACACACACACACACACACACACACACACACACACACACACACACACACACACACACACACACACACACACACACACACACACACAGAGAGAGAGAGAGAGAGAGAGAGAGAGAGAGAGAGAGAGAGAGAGAGAGAGAGAGAGAGAGAGAGAGAGAGAGAGAGAGATCACCAAAAGCGTACATAGATGGAACTGACTACTATTAGTACAAATGTATTCTCAGTGGTGCTTATACGTATGTTGTATATTACGTTGAAATCATGCATATTACCATTTATCCCTTTATTTTCATCATGCCAACAGGTTTTGTATATGCTCTGATACGACTTGCGTGCATTCCTTTATCTTGCACTGCTATTGTGTACATCCGTAGGCTAGTGCTGAGAGAGGCTCCATTAGATATTTCCTTGGGCTTTAGCAGTTGGGGACCTGATGATTCTTTGGCTTTCAGTGGACAGGTTCTTGGTGGTGTTGGAACGTACTTCTTTTCGTTGATGTCTCTCTGGTCTACTTACCAGGTTGGGGCTTTTACTATCCCTTTGCTTTTGTCCACTCCAATCAGTGTTTCCTGGTATTGGTTGAGTCAGATAGACACCATACAGCAACACACCTGGTGGTTTCCCTTCCAGACTCATTTCATTGGATTTTACAACTACCCCAATGGCGAGGCTTATGGTGGCTATCTTCATCTAATCTTGCTCTCTGTGTGGGTGGGTATGATTTTGATACTTGGTACGAATATTTGGAAATCACCTAAGGTCCCTGTGAGCCGGGAGCAGAAAACCCTCTTCTCACCTTACTACGATGGTGTATTTCTAGATTCCTTTCTTCTTCTCAATCGTCGTAGTGGCTACATAATTCAAAAAGAACCAATGAAAGCCAGTTTACCCGCGAAATCCAAACGTACCGTTTTCATATGCTCCACCATGTTTCACGAACGGGAGCATGAAATGAGACAAATGTTACAGTCAATTCGCCGAGTCGCAGTTGCATGTAGGGTCAATGCTGGTAGGTGGGCTGGAGATGACAATGTCCAGGTTGATGAAAACATTCCCGAATTTGAATCTCACATTTTCTTTGATGGGGCTATCCAGGGTGGCCAGTTGAATGAATATGCTTTGCAGTTATTTTATTTAATCAAGAATGTGTTCAATGTATATGAACTTGAAGGAATGAGGAAGCTCGCCACTCCCTATGGGTATCAATTCAGTTTCCAGGACAAAAAGACAATTCCAATTCCCTTCTATGTTCATCTCAAAGACAGCACTAAAATCAAGAACAAGAAAAGGTGGAGTCAAATAATGTACATGAAGTACATTTTAAACTTCCGACTAAAAGGTTTAGATCAAAGTAATGCCTTCATTCTGACCACTGATGCCGATATTGATTTCACTGTTGACTCAGTGTCTGCCCTGCTTGATTTCCTTATTCGAGATGAGACAGTTGGTGCAGTCTGTGCTAGGACGTACCCCAAGGGATCTGGCCCCATTGCCTGGTACCAAATGTTTGAGTACGCTTTCGGACACTGGTTTCAGAAATCGGCAGAACATGTCCTTGGATGTGTCCTTTGCTGTCCAGGATGCTTCAGTGCCTTCCGTGTTAGTGCCATAAAGAATGTCGTCACTCACTACCAGACGAAAGTCAACAGTGCTGTCGACTTCTTAACGAAAGATATGGGAGAGGACAGGTGGCTTTGTACTCTTCTCATCCAGGAGGAATTCCGGTTGGAATACGCTGCTATATCCAGCAACACCACCTTCTGTCCGGACACCTTCAATGAATTCTACAACCAACGTCGACGCTGGGTACCCTCAACCATTGCCAACCTTATCGATCTGATCTCGTCTCCTTCCACAACCACCAAGAACGACAGTATTAGCTATCTCTTCATCATATACCAGATCATCCTCATTTTCGCCACTGCAGTGTCTCCAGCAACCGTGATCCTCATAATAGCATCAGGGTTGCACTCCGCATATGGGTGGAACACAATTGCTATCATTGTTTTGCTGTCGCTGTTGTCAGTATTGTTTGGAATAATATGCCTAACCACTCCAGAGCGGTTCCAGCTACTGGTAGCCAAGGTGCTAACATTCCTTTTTGCCCTCATTATGGCTACAGTTTTTGTTGGGATATTTGCTACTACGATTGAATCTATTCCAGGAATTTCAGATTATACCAAACTTCACTGGCTGCAACCAACCATCAATAGTAACTTTACCAATGCATCTGAAGCAAGGGCCAACGATCGTAAGAACGCTTATCTAGCTTCTCTCCCCAACACTGAAAATCCCAACAAATTACCAATACCCTTGGATGCTGTCTATTTTCTTGGTTTTATGGCTATCGTAATGGTCACTGGTCTACTCCATCCCGAGGAATTGTATGTACTTATTCACTCTGTCTGGTACATGCTGGGTCTGCCTTCAGGGTATCTGCTACTCTTGATCTATTCCACCTGCAACCTGAACACTCGTAGTTGGGGTACTCGTGTGGATGCAGCCGCAGAGACTAAAGATAGTGTTAATTTGACCCAACTTTGGCACCTTCTTCTCTCCCGTGTGAAGGATTGTTGTAGTTATTGCTTACGAAGACCCAAGGAAAAAGATTCCGAAAACAGTTATGAGAGGAAAGACACTGATGTCGAATCCAGCGACGAAACAAAAGAAGACCAAGAAGGTAATAGATTGACAGCATCCACTTTGGGTGGAGCTCGCATGTGTATGTAATTTCCATGAAATTGGTATCATGTGTTATAATTATAAAAGAAGTACAGCTATTCTCCCACATGTATGTAATAGATACAGCAGTACATTGAAAACATTCACCATCATTCAAGTACAGTATATGTCCTAGAGAATAGATAAATACTGCCATTGCATGTGTATGCATGTACTACACCATTGTACTTGTGTCCTATTCCACTTACAGTTGTGACTGTGCGACATTCAAAGATGAAAGAAGATATGGTGGAGTGGCTTAAAGACTTGAAATGTGATGTATGTGCTACAAGTATCACATTGCCATGCATATTGAGAGATACATGTACTGTAGTTCAACCCACTGGTGTCACTGCAGTCCTTGGAACAATGTAACAGAGACTTGGTCTGGTTTTGGTTCCTTGAATACACACCAGCAATGTTCGTGCAACAGACCTCCCTGAACTAATGTGGCTAATCATCTTCATTTTGGAATAGTGCCTTACCACATTTGCATTGAGTTTAGTGTATAATAATAATATTTTATTGCCCTAGCAAGCAGAGTACAACATGTATGTTGGACATTACTCACCAAGTAATAATAATAATAATATTCAGTAAATAATTTTTCTCATCTCTATATTATATTCAATAAACTAACATGTGAATAATATGAGGTGGATTATAATATAATACATGTACATACATGAGAATTATAATATTGACAAACAAGAAAAAACAAAACAAAAAAAAAACAAACAAACGAACAAACAAACAGAAGACCAGTTGCAAATTATGATCTAATCCTGCTCACCAAGTAATATCTATGTCTATAATGTGATTATACTACATGTGCATATGTCTTCCCTACAGCAATATAAAGACAATTTTACCAAACATGGGTACACCCGACTTGATTTCATCGAAGGAATGACAATCGAGGTTAATTGAATTGCACTAACTGTATAATAATATATTATACACATGTCCACCGACTTTACTTCATGATATTCATTCATGACCTGAATTAATAAACATAATATTATTATTTATTTTACATATGTCGTGTTATCGTATAGGATCTGAAGGCAATTGGGATAAAGAAAAAGGGATTTCAGCAACGCTTGGAGAAAGCCATTAGAGAAAGACCAGCAAGTCTACTGAGCGGTCACATTCCTGTGAGCACACTACCTTTGTCTATCTGTACACTTTATTACAGTGAAATTTTCTCAATCTGACATCTTCATAATCCAACAATCTTATGATCTGAACATCCTTCATTGTAGAATATTATTATTACAGTGAATACCCATTAATCCACCACAATTTGTTTTCAAAGAATATGGTGGATTAACAAGTTTGGCAGATTAACTTGATAATCATTGGTACTTGTACGTTACATTGTACTGGGAAATTGTGGCAGATTAGAAGGTTTGGCAGATAAAGTGGTGTTGGATTAGCGAGAATTCACTGTATACCTCTGTAGTTTGACTAACTCTGTAAACTGACATGTATTGTAGCCCCAAAGAGTTCCGACTCTCAGAATGCCAACTTCTTAGTTCACATGAAATTTCCCCCCTACCATGGGACCAGTTGATAATCTACATACATGTACATATTGTAATGTACCTGTCTCTCATACTGTGTACAGGTTGATGTGGCAGATTTTCTGAAAAATTTGCATTTGAAAGAATACACTAAAATGTTCCACCAGAATGGCTATGAACTACCTGCAGATGTGGACAACTTACTGTATCTGACGGAAAAGGACTTGAAGCGCATGGGCATCAACAAGAGAGGTACATGCAAGTGCCTACGTATGTGCCAGTGGTGCAAATGAAGGCTTCCCTATTGGCTGAGTCTGTATAATATTATTGGGCTCTGTCTCATCCCATGGGAATATTACAACCATGTCCCTACCCTAGCACAACCTTGTACAAGTTTGTCAAAGGTTGTACAAGCTTGTGTGAAGTTGTAACAAGGTTGTAGGAAGTTGCTACAAGCTTATACAAGCTTGTAGCAGATTGTAGCAAGGCTTTAGGTGGCTACAAGTTGTCCTAGCTTGTAAGGAGCTTTTTGGATTAGACTGTTAATTGCCTTTTCACAACCTATTGACAGTGTGAACATGGTTGTTATACTGTGTCACAACTGTATCACAACCATACCACAACCATGACATTGTTGCAACCGTGATACAGCCATGTCACAGCCATGTTACAACTGTTTTGGCTTTGGTGACACTAGCAAGTTACAAGCATGTCACCACATCCCACATCACAAACATATTACAGCCGTGTCATAACCATGTCACAATCATGTCACAATCATGTCACTATCATGTCACAATCATGTTACAACCAAGCCACAACATACCAGGTCACAACCATGTTTACAGTTTCAATTCCTCCGTTGTGGCAAGGCTATATGCACAGAGCTGCGTGTAACAAGGTTGTAAATGTTGTGTCCAATTAGACACTATCTACTGCATGTGTGTTGCGTTTCTTCATTTAGCCCACTTGAAGCAGTTGATGGCAGGGCTCAAAAGACTCAAGTATCCAACCAAACGTGAGTGGAAGCAAACACAGCTACACTGTATGCATGCTTTGCTCACTCGAACCAGAATTCACATAATCCATCACCAACAAAATAGTACATTCTTTCACAGTATAATGTAAACAAACCCAGCTTACTGCACTTACTGTGTAATTACATACTTCACCATAGCAACAGCTGCCACAGCTGGCAATACTGTACTTCCTGGCCTACCTTGGTTGCTATACATCATGTATTAGAGTTCTCACAGGTATACTAGAACTATTACTGGGAATTTGGGAATTTATGATAATATCAGACACATTGCCCTCGTAAACAGGTGATAATTATTGCATGTAATCATAAGTACACATAAAATATGATTATTATATATATAATAATGTGTTAAAAGGGTGCACTCATGTTGCACACATGATAAACTATATTTCAATTAGTATGTATATACGTACCAATTTATACATGTTTTTATTGTCTTGAGAGTATGTATATTTTCCTTCTCTGTTGTGTGTTGATCAACATGACGAAAAAGTGATCCAGGATTGAATTTCATTTCTTTGTTCCATACCTCTAGGAGACCTACTGCTCCGGAAGGTAAAACGTGATGTTAAAGTGTCTACTACACGTGAATCCTGTGAAGAGGAAGAATTGGAACCCTATGAAGAGGAAAAATTGGAACCCTGTGAAGAGGAAGAATTGGAATTTTGGGGTCACCTCGTTCATGACACTCCACCAAAGGATCCAAAATGGGATAAAAGGGATAGAGGATTGCTGAAACCAGAAGCTGCCCACCTAAATCCAGACACAGATGTGCTCAAGAAGCAGCTGGAAGACCTCAGGAACAGTATGGTCATTGCTCTACTACTGATCAACGTCATTTGGATGTCCATGATCCTAACCCTCAAACTGCCGTTTCTCGCCCAGTGGGGAATCCAGGAAGGTGCATTTCCTGTTGTTTTCCTGGTTATCTACTTTGTGATCCTCATTATTCAGTTTGTGGCTCTCATTGTGCATCGCATGGAGACACTCCTCCATGTGCTGGCCAGAGCTTACATGCCAGACGTGTCCAAGAATTGGGGCCTGGATGAATTCTATGTGGTTGAGGAGTCTGACATATACTCCCAAACCACCTGATTGGCAAGCGTGTGTGCAGTATTGATTTAGTAAATGAAACAATTATCTATTGATTACTATTATATCCAATAACGTGTGTGCATTCAGATGTTATGGATACATGCATAATTATGGTTTAGTGCTTGAATAAGTACTATTTATTAATATTAATTTGCAAACTTAACCATTATTTATTTTCGTGTCCACTTAAATTCTTATAATAATATGTGATTATAATATTATACACTTACATATAATATTAGTGTTATTTTGTTATATTTTGTGATACTGCTATTCTAAAGTATTTAATTAATCAGAATGAATTAAGCTGTTGTGATTGACATTAGTGCATTATATGGTTTAATATAATACAGGTAGAGCACACATTGGGACAATTAAGCTAATTCATCCATTAGCTGTAGTGAGATTTTTACAAAGTACATGTCCTTTGTAGAGAGGCAATTCCCATTGTGTTCTGTATTATTAGGAGCATCTTTCAATAGAGTTTCCACTGTATATACTTGTATGCAATAAGTTTAATAATAACATTACATACTATTATGTTATTTTTGAATTTACACAGATCTTAACCTGATGTGCACATATATACACTACACATTCCGTATTTCCTCAAATTAGACACCACAGTTACTATTTATCAACTAGTTGTGAGTGTGGCTATTATTATTTTGAGAGTGGTGTTAATAAAATTAGGTTCCTTCAATGTGACTACTATTCGAAGTGTGGTACCTATTGAGGAAAAAGGGTATGAACACACAAACTGTGCAACAATAATGACAAACAAAGGTAATAATGTACAGTAACATTCAATCTATAATTTATATCTATAATTATATTCCAAAAAATGACAACCTGTACACACATATTATATACATAGAAACCTCATGTCTACTATAAATAGCATTAATACAAACAATTACAGTGTCCTCAGTAACAAAAATACCAAACACTTTATACAATAACTGGTAGTAATTTTATAATTTGGCATTTAGTTTAATAGCATCAAATAACGTCACTTTTTGTGCACTTGATAAATCATCCTCCATTTTTTTAGTAGGGTCAACGTTGGTTCCACTCATGACTAATCTGTGCTGACCATCCCCACCATCTAGGATGGGCTGAGGAGAGGGATCTACAAACAGTAGACACATACAGTTAACATCACGGTACAAGGGTCACACCTTAATGTACTCCACCTACCACTCCAAAGGTGTCTCTTCAGGAAAGCATACGTAACTTGTAAACTGGCATCAAACACCTCATAAACATCCCCATCAGGGGGGTAAAATCCCATCAACTCCAGATAGTAACTTGGGTAGATGAAAGGGGTATCACAATGGCTGAGATGAGTACTACCTCTGGAGTAATAAATAAAATCTTGGTTAAATTCACAACTAACTGTTCACACTTACGTACGTACATACATATGTACACACCAATACGCAGTATTATCAATTCAGTGGTACTCATGTATACTACCCTCCGAAGTAACATGTACAGGACACTCTTCGGGAGCAACATTTGAGGTCATATTACAACTGGGACACAAAATGGTGTCCTTATTGCATCATGGATACAACTTGTACACGAGAGATGTTTAATGTGTTATCTACCTGCGTTTACATACATGTAGGTTTCTGTAATTGAGGGGTTTGTTGTGCGAGGTCTTACTGTATATCATACACACATTGCATGTACATCATGTACAGTAAAAGCTTGTTAATAGGTCACAATTAATTTTCAAAGAATATGGCGGATTAACGAGTTTGGCGGATTAACTGGATATTCATTGGTACTTGTACATTGTATTGGTACTGAGAAATTGTAGTGGATTAAAAGGTTTGGCGGATTAATGAGAATTCACTGTACATCAACATGGTACACCATACCACTGTAGGGTGTTATGCCAGAATGGCATGATGTGATAATATGGTAAGATTTCATCACACAGTAATTATAATGAAGTATGGACAACACCCCAACACTTATTAGTTTACATTATTTTGATATTTTAGTACGAAACAGTAGAGGGATTAATGCGTATTACAGTTAACTTGCATGTTGGTAGTATTAGGGCTATAAATTGGGACGGTAAAATGATATTCAAGGACAGAATGGTGAGGTGGACTCCAAAGGAGGCTCAACTGGAATAGCATAATTTGCACTATGTACATACATGTACTGTTGTTAAGACAACATATTGCATACTACAGTTAACTGCCAATCACACTGTACCTCAGGGTGAACATCTGACAAGGAGAGGGTCCTGGGGAGGGCAAAGAATATCATCAATCACAGATTTAATAACACATTAGTACGTATATCAGTAAAAGAACAAAACACACCTCTTTCATCAGACTCCTTCACAAGTTTCTGCATAGACTTAATGTTCTCTGGCCACTGGAAATCCCAAGAATTGATGAACACAAGAGGTGCCTTCACCAGATCATACACCTCTTTGTACACAGGAAACATCCATGTATCAAGGGCAACTCCACACCTAGTGTGTAGAAACTTGTTTCAATGCTCAAATAACTAGGTCCACAGTTCAGTACATGTTATGGATATAATATTACATACTTGAATCTCGGGTCATTAGCCAAAGTCACTACAGTAGTACCTCCACCGTAGGAATGACCCATTACAACTACATGATCCAAATCGATCCTGTCCTAAAGAGACAAAGCAACCATTGTGCTAACATGATTACGTGAAATTACTACAAATGAGCCCCATGAATTTCTTTGAAGTGGCACAGTGTACCTTAAATAGACTGAAATCAAATTTATTGTCCAGACGATCTGTAAATTCTTGTCCTCTGTCCAGGGCTGTTACAAAATCCAAAGCAGAACTCACTTCAGATGACCTTTGTCTCACCTACATATTACATACATAGAGTTCATGGTAATGTCCAGCTCAATTAGTTTGATCGATATTATCACGCAAGAGTTACCTGATTGTAACGTAGGGGTAGAGCTGTAATTTCAGCATCAATAAATTCTATCCACTTGTCCTCATAGACTGGTTTGTCTCCTTGTGTAGTCTCAGATTTGGTTTTGGTGCGAGACAGACAAGCAGAGCCATCTCTAAGGGTGGGACACACCAGTACTCTCATCATCAAACACCTGTTAGTCACTGAACACTGTCAACTGCTCACTTGTGTTCCACAGCAGCTACTATGTAGCCCTGAGAAGCCAGGTCACAGTGGATCATACTGTACACACTTCTCATGGCACTTAGACCGTGGGAGAATACAACAACAGGAAATTTGCTCATAGTTTCAAAAGATTGCATGGGAGGTTCATGTACAATTGCCGGAACTCTGTAATCTGAGGTACATTCGAAAATTATTTCATTAGAAAGCCAACTTCCACAGTGTGTATGTGCACGAATTTGAAATGTGAATTTGAAATATACATAGAGACATGTATACATCATTTCACATACAAGAGTTCCAATAGGTGATAATAGGGCTAGAGGTGTACTACAGCCTCGAGCAATCTCATAACGTATACACTTGGCTACTGATACACGATCATGTTGACAGTTTCTTCAAAAAGAGGTGATTCCCAAGTGAAAATCGTAACAGTAGCATAAATTAAACTTCCTATGTCTACGAGCGCCTTTTCCAAGTAGCCCGTACATTTCACAGGCACCACACCTCTATCTACATCTAGATACAATATTAAGCGTAGATCGACCTCAATACTACTCACTTCTAGGTTTGATCTTAGCGGAGGACAACGGTTTCTTCAATGCCACTAGTTTACTGACAATAGTTGTGAAGTACGCTTTACGGTAAGGTTTCGTCATCCACTCAGCCAAACGAGACTCTGGTACTTCATGAATTTTTCTTTTGGTTGGATAGTACAGTCTGATCAGCAACGGCTCTTCACCGCTCAAACTTGGAAGCACGTCAAAAACACCCGCTCCATAGCTTCCTGTAAGTTGAGGGAAGCGCCCAACGCTGTAGGAATGAATAGTTGCAGGTTTATGCTCGCTGAAAACTTTCGCCATTTAATGTCACGTGATTACAATCTCGGCTACACCATAGATACACAAAAAAACAGTATCTATGGCTACACGCCATCATCCATTGTGTGGTCCCTACACTGTCGAATCTCGGCTGGAAAAGCAGCAAAACAGACAGGTCAATTTGAGATATTAGTCTCTCGGCATGGTTATGCATACTGTAGTTATACATTATGCACATGAGGTACGTAGCTATAGTAATGTGGAGGTATCGAGCTCTTACGCATATATGTTTTCAAGTATTATGTATATACGTATACGTACATGTAACATGCTTACATAATACTATTTATTACAAAAAGACATAAACCTAACATAATTTATATAATGCTATTATAATGAAATATATATCTTATGCATAATAGTATAATTATGTGAAATGTACATATAAGATTATGATAACTGAATCAATAAAGAATTCATGCATATATTTTTTGAAAACATCTCTGCATTCTATCAATGAATGTCAGTAGTAATAAACACATCAGTCATGAGCACATCAAATACAACACTAATAGAAATACATACAAGTACACACAAATCCCAAATGAATATGAAAAAAGGACATCATTAAACTAAAAATTTGGATAAAGTGCAAAAATCAGCCGCACAGGTAGCATGTACAATAAACTAACTGTGACACGCCTAGGTGTTTAACTGCGTTCTAATGGGTAAAGGGTGAGCTTCAGTGTTGAACACCCATTGGTCAAGAGAAATGAGAGAGTCATCTTTACCAAATAACAAAAATAAATATTTGAGTGTTTCACCCAGAAAAAAGCTTTCCATTTTATCCTTCAGTGCTGGTCTCTGTTCCTTGACATTAGTAATAGATGAATACCCTCCTCCTTCTATTTTGGTGTATTTTTCAAAATTATTAAATATTTCCCAGCCCCAATCTTGGTAGGTCTTGTTCTTGGTCACACGGTACATAACAAACAAAGATTCCACAGTTTCTGGCCGCAAAAGATTATGAGCATCTGCATGCTAGAGTACAAATGACCACAGGCAATTGCAATTAAACTCATGTTCATATGTATAAACAATCACAAAACATACAAAGTGTATATGTGATTGATGGCTGATCCTAATCAAGACCAGGCTGATACATCATTATACCCACACATACCTTAACAATGATGTCTTCATGACCCTTTGGGTCCAAGTTGAAGTAAGCAATTTCTGGGCTGAGGCCAGTAGGCATTCTGTGGTACATCTGATAACAAGTGTAAATGAGGTCCTCAGCCAGTTTCATATGGCTCTGTGGGAGTCCATTCTTCACACCCAAGGCCAGTGTTCCAGGGAGGAAGCACACCAAGTGATCCTAAAGAATTTGAGGCAGAGTGGGAATAGTAGCAGTTTCAAACCATGGATCAAAGACTTGACAGAGCACAAACAGATCAGCAACAACCCTACCTAATGAGTTGATTGTGCATCATTTCCAGTAATAATAATTCATGGAAATCAATCACATACATGAATGTAAGTACATATACAGTAATACTCGTTAATCCGCTGCAATCTGTTTTCAAAGAATATGGTGGATTAATGTGTTTGGTGGATTAACTGGATATTCATTGGTACTTGCACATATTGGTACTGGGAAATTGTGGTGGATTAAAAGGTTTGGCAGATCAACGAGAATTCACTGTACGTACATCATTGAACACATGCAATACAGTAAAAGCTTCCTCCTTGTGACCTAGCCTATTATACAGTACAACAGCCTGTGGTACAGTACATACGTATTCATCCAGTCAGTATGTCAGGTAAGGCAAACTTCACAGCAAACAGATGTACTCCCACACCCCAAAATGCACAAGTACGTACATCAGCATGTACAGACCATACCTGTGTACATATTATATGTTGGTGCGTAAGAATGCACCTATGTACATACATGTATGTACATATACAAGTGTGTACATCAGCATGCATGTATGTACATACAAAACCTGTGTGTGTGCATATACGTACATGGGTGAGTGTAAAAACTGGATTGGGGGGATTGTCTTACACAGCCTGCCCTCTGACCAAGGATTACAAGACTTGTAAGACATCACATATGTATGTCTCGGTTGTTTAGTTGGTACACATAGTCAATTCCTATAAACAGCTCACCATCTTGGGAGAGAATCTCAGTCCTCCTTGAAGCTCTCCGACGTAGGTCAGCTTATTGGGTTGTGACTGCCTCACCAAGCTCTGCTGGACACCTTCAATGGCAGCCACATACCAGTCCTTGTACCTATTGGACGTAGAACCTATCAGTTTCATGATGTTGTGAGTTTAATCTCACAAACAATTTCAGCTCACAAAAAGTAGAGTTCGGAGAAGTGATAGAAAAATGATCCTTCTGACCTAATCACCACATATGTATGTATATTATATTCCAGGGTCTATTTTTATTGGTTAAGACATGGGCACGAGGGCATTATGACATATAAAATACCGAGTCCCAAGGGCGCAAAGCGCCCACGTGCCCATGTCTTAACCATTATAGCATCCGTTGCTAACGCTTTATACTGTTGCTAGCATTTTATACATTATAAAATTGCTGTATAATAGTACTATTTCTATGGTAACGAATGCTATAACCTCTTATTTCCCTTCCTCCCCTCTCCAGTCAATAAATAATGGGTTCACTGTTATGAAGTTAAAGTACAATGTACATATGTACGTATGTAAATTGCTAACTAATCATACGTACGTATGTACGTATTATCCTATGTAACAACTTCGACAAGGCTGATAAACTGGCATGGTTTTTGGAACTATGGTGTCCACACTGTTACTGGCAGCGATATGAATAGCCATGGGGGAGAGAAAGTTAGCATCCACATCAATGTGATAGGGACAACCTTCACTTGAACAACAGCTGTAGCAACAATTTAGGGTATCCCACGATAAGGATACCTCTGAAAATTGTATCAGTTGCCACAATTGGAACACACTGAAAAGTTTCAAAATACTTTGGAAACGATAAGAACATATGGAGAGTATGTACAACAGGACACATTTCAGGGCACAGGAGAGTGGCACAATGGGCAAAGTTGTGGGCACATCCTCCTCACCACTATTAACGACTGGAGTCAATGAAAGTAGCCAAATCACAGACCATGTATATATACATGCATATGTATACTTACGTATGCATGATGTGTGTACAATGTAAACACTTAGGAAGAGAAACCTTTCCAAAATCAACATGCCAAAACCACGTAATATTCACAGCAACAATGATCAAATGTACTGACAGACATGCATTAGTGTGAATTCACCGATGAAAACACAGTACAAATGTAATCAGGTCAAATCAAACTACTATGTACGTACGTACGTATGTAGGTATGTAACATCAAGTAATAATATTTCTATATCCACCACATGTACTCTATCTATACCCACATACACTTTATCTCTACTCACATGTACCCTGTCTATACCCACATGTACCCTATCTATACCCACATGTACCCTGTCTATACCCACATGTACCCTATCTATACTCACATGCACTTTTTATCTATACCCACATGTACTCTATCTACACCTACATGCACTGCACCCACACCCACATGTACTGAATCCACACCCACACGTCCTGTATCCACACCCACATGTACTGCATCCACACCCACACGTATTGTATCCACACTCCCATGTTCTGTATCCCTAACCACATGTACATGCACATACGTACGTATACCCACATGTATTGTATCCATGCCCAAATCTTGCCCCGGGTAAACACATAACACACCAACGTACTTGTCATCCTTCTTCCCACTCTGAATCCACAACTTCAAGAGGTACTCATAGTAGCTATCAGCTCTCGCTCCCAGGGTGATTGTGCCTGTCTTCAGACGGCCATTTGAAGGATTTACAAACATAGAGACCAAATTATCTGCTCTGTTGATCTGAGCGTGAACCCTGTCCAATGCAGTGTCAGCTGGCTTCTGCGTAATCATGAAAATGGAGATCATCAGTGGGACAACACCCAAATAAAGACCATTAGTAGGACAACACCCTAATGCCTACGTGCACACATGGACACTCACATCATACAAGGATGGATTACGGAATTTGTTTACCTAATGTTAAGTGTCCTGCTTGTGGGATTATCTCTGTTGACTACTCTACATTTTGTGTGCAAACCTTTATATAGGTATACACATGTGTACAGGTACATATGTACATACAATATAGTGGGAAAATCAGCTAGGGTTTTTTATTGGCAAATTGGTGATTTCAAGAGCTAAACACCAATATATTTTCTGTCCAAAATGTTACATGACTGCTCTTTTCATTTATTAGGTGACCAATTCATTCTGTGAATTTGATACCTTCACACACAGTTGTCTATTGTGCATTCCAGTTCACTTCGTGTGTTGGAATGACATTGATGTTGGTGGGTGATTGATGCTGAACATGATTATAACAGCTGTCTAATAGCAAACACAAAAAAGCAATCTGAAACGTTTACAATTTGGCCAAATATAGTTCCTGCTATAATTCCTGGATACACTACATTGCATATGTACGTTTGTTATGTATGTATATCACCTCCAGGAAAGATGCACAGGGAATGGATCCTTTGTACGGGATACACAGGACAAAGCTCAAGGTTGTCTAAAGGATCCATTATCTGTGTTTCCTTCCTGAAGGGATATAAATGATATGTATCCTGTTTAGTCACTTGCTGACCTCTCAGCAGCTAATTGATTAACCAACTGTCACATCTGGGGATCTCAGGGATACCTACATGGAATACTGTGCATCCCTGTCAGTCTCTGATGTTACCACCAATCAGGATACATGCACCTTCTTATGTATGCAGCAATAAATTACACACAAGCACCCCAGTAAGTACATACATATGTACATACCGTAGTGTCCGAAATTTTCATGGGACGTAATTTTCGCGAATTGCTCGATTTAGGACTGTTCGCGCTTTTATTTTCGCGAATGGCAACGTGCTTATTGGTTTTCGTATAGCACTTCAAGGGCGCTTATGTGTTATGAATGGCAACGGAACACAAGGTACTATCGTTCGTAGTCGAGACAAGCTTCTGACGTTTTATTTTTCTGATAAGAAACTGCAAGATTGCTCGCTTTTGAAGATGCCCCCATTTGAGTATGAGAGCTGTATTTGAGGATATCATGTTTATCAGACTATTTGGAGCAGTAGCATTGGAGAGGTTCTTAGCTGCCGTCAAGAGCCCAGAAACGCTGAAGATCCCTTCGCTACAGGCGTATACAAAGGCAATCGCCCTTTGTTCCCATGTTGCCCGTACTACCAATGTATAAATGGCTGCCATTTTATACATACCCACGATAATTTTTGCGAATGAAAATTTCACAAATCTGACCTTCCTCGCGAAATTCACGAAAATTACGTCCCGCGAAAATTTCAGACACTACAGTAATATACATAAGATTATACATACGTATTATGTGTACATATGCAAGTATGTACAAAAATCTACCATGTATAATTCAAACATGTGTACAGTATGTATCTACATGCCAAGGTATTGTGTGTACACATGTACATACGCAGATATGTCTGTATGTACTGTAGGTAGGTCCTTAGTTCAAACTGATATCAAGTGTGATGACATGCCAGTGGCTTGTGCAGAGAAGTAATGTTACATTCACACATTGATGATTTGAAACAGAATATACCACAGAAACCATGACATAATCCAACTTGGGAGGGTTCCGATGCCATACAAAACTACACCTAGCTCATACAAGCCGGCACCACTTATAGAGATGCCCACAGCAGTGCAGGATGTAGTACAAGGGGAGCTACACCACTATCTCTATACCAGGTCCCAATATGGTCAGCACAACAATTGTATAATCATTTAATGGCAACGACTGAACAGAGGTACAGCAATGCTTGGAATGCCTAATCAGAGGCCACAAAGTGGCAGGAGTGGAAGGATGCCATGGACGTGGATACAATTTCAGAACTGCACAGGATATCTAGTTCCCATACTCCAGCAGTGAGAAGGTATGCATGAATGCCATATTAGGATAAGTCTAAATCTGGAGCACAAAGTAGCTATTGTTCGCGGAGTTTCTGTTCTATTTCACACACAGTGAGCAATATAAATAAACCTTGTACGTACATCACGGACATTGAATATATGTGAAATATCCACAGGTAACAGGTGTTCAATGTTCATTAGCAATTAAGTGTCTGTCAGGAACGAAGTCTGGAACCTAAACATGGTATGTAATTGGCACTCAAGTGCATGTCACACACATACACACACAAACCTGGAACTTGTCACTGTTTCCTGTTATCCAGGCCAAGTCGCGAAACTCCATCTGGATGGATGTTACTTCCGATACGGAGCTTTCAGGGGCCCATTTAGGAGGGCGTCCAATTCTTGTATTCAAGTTGACATCGGAAAATGGAATACCTGAAGCAGTTTTGAAAGCTCCCTGCAATCTATCACCAAGATCTTCCTACAAGAGAATTTGACACCTTAGTTTACAATTCTGTAACATGCATACATATGTACATACATACAAACATCTGTACAATTTTTTTACAACTGCACAAAGGAACAAATACAAAAAGACACAGCAAAGGCCAAAATTCACTACGTACTTGTTATTCTACAGCCCGGAATTGTCTACTACTCTTGAGTGTTATCGCTAACATCTTATCATAATGGTTTGCCATGTTATGATCAAACAACCTCCCAACTCTTTTCCCCGAAACCTACTAAACTCGTATGAACCTCTGTCGTAGCTATGTATGTGTGTCTTGTAAAGTGGTTTATATAGCACATTCATGGATCTGTACAATACACACATTCTTGGAATATGTACGTGTGGTAAGTTATATTAAAGGTTCCATGTTACAAATAATGACAATTAAAGCATCAACTCTTTTGACATGCACACATACGTATTGCACATGCATACGTATGCGAACAAAGTTGCACATACATACGTACATATACGTACGTGCAGTATGTGCAAATTGTACATATGTATATAAATAGAAATATCACATTGCACTACTTATATAAATAATATTATACACATGTGCATTACACATTGGAGATCATGTACTTACTGCTTTCCTGAGAAATACATCATCTTGAGAAAGATGGTAAGCACTCAAAAGCCCTCCCAAAACTCTGATGGTAGTTTCAAACAAGTTGACATCTTTGTTCACATCGACGCGCATTGTGGAGACCCAATCCCTGGCCTCTCTGAACTCTGTGTGCAGCCCCATCATCCACATGGTGTCCAAGGCATCTATCAGAGTGAGTCCAAGTCCAAACCATTCGTGGTATTTCTTGGACTTAGGCAACAGCTCGTCTTTGCCCCAGGCATATTGCTTGTAAGCCTTCCAAGCGTGCTGAAAGGCCGAAATAACTGCTTGTTGCTTGTCTGTGAAGCCTTGCTCTCCATGTCCGCGCTTGCCAGTGTCAGACTTTGAGGTAGACGATGCAGAACTAGCTTCATGTGCTGTCAAGAACTTTTTACCTTCTTGTGGGGATGATACTGTGGAGCTAGTGCCTTTCGTCAAAAACTTTTGATTCGAAGTATCCGATACAATTACAGCGTCCTGCTTGGATATATTGTGAAACTTTTCTTCAAGCTTGGACAGTTTTGAATTCACTTTGCTGATAAAATCGCTCCCATTAGTGGTCACATGTACTGACATTGAAGCAGGATGAGTGGTGATGGCCGTCCTGGCCGCTGTCTCGACCAAGGGGATGCCCTCCACCACCATGAGGAACAATGTCAAGGATGACAGTACAATGCACATTGCGAACAGCTTCAAAGGCGAACACCTCTACACGAGGAAAACAGATAAAGGGTAATCACACTAAAACTATTACAAGCTGATAACAGCTGCAAATAGTTTTCTGCTCTGTGTGTGTGTGTATGTGTGTGTGTGTGTATGAATACTGAGACGAGCCAAGAGGTAAGAGGTTTACGTACAATAACTATACTAATATCAAATTATTTTAGAGGCATCTTTTGGTCACTTACAAATGTATACAAATGCTGAAAAGCAGTTCCAGGCCACCATGATTGAATCATAAGAAAACAATATTTTTCAGTGCTATCACCAACTGAGAGGGTTAACTACATGACAATCATTAGGTTTATTACAGTAATTTGCATATGTCGCTGTAGAGGGTATCAGCTGGATAATGGTACACCGTTCAGCTTTAACAGGTAAGTCATTCTTACGTACTTAAAAGTCAAGTGGTGTGATTATACAATGAGCTAAAGTAGCATTCCTAATACCTGGAATTCTGAATTGAGTAGGAATGAAACTAACAGTGGAGAACTCAAGTGTAATGGAACATGCAATGGCCAGGTGTCCATTTTCAAACAGTAACTACATGTATGTAATTTCAGACCATCCGAGGTTTAAACCATACTGGCTTCATTAAAGGATTAGCTACACATACGTACGTACGTACATCACACACCAGGCAGGGTATACACAACGTGCCCCAATTGATTGGTAATGTGACAAAAATCTTGACCTGATCAGGTATGGGCACCTTTAGTAAGGCAAGGGCAGCTAGTTTTAGACAGTGGGGTTAGTGTTAAGATTTTCCCTCCCTTTAGTAAGGTGAGAGCAGCTAGTTTTTAACAATAGGTAAACCTGGACAAGTTAATTTCTTTTTCTTGCCCAGTCAGTCATCAGTGGGCAAACCACTCTTTGCACAGCCTGCTGGGCAAGATGTACGCACGTTAGAACCAATAATTCATGGTGGGATATTGAACTGGGATACCTGGAGTTACTGACGGTCCAACATTGGCAATAGTCCTAAGGGTGAATAGACCTGATTCAGTGAGATCGCAGACTATCAGTAGTGGACTACCTCAGGCACCCTACAAGTCGTATCTATAAGAGTGGGTTGAATTCATGAATATGAGATGTGACGAGATTCAGAGGGTGACAGTCTATTCTTAGTAACAATATCCCGGAGAACAACAAAATGGTTGGCAAGTAAACAAGAAAATGGCCACCGCTGGTACACGTCCCATGGACAATTTCTGCATAACGCTCAATAGTGTCTGACGCTTTGACCAAAAGGAGATCTATGATAAATGGAAAGGCCTATACACAACAGCTAAAGGTTGTAGCGACTAGTTATTTTAAAATACTCAATGATAATTGTCGAAGGGATCAAATACTACATCGATATGAATGCCAAGGGGCGAAACGGAAACTCGACTAAAATTTGACACGTCATGTTCGATATAAAACCTTCTTTGACTTAACTTACAAAAAGAGTTCGTTGAAGTCGTTCGGATCTACTTGACAGATGTAACCCACTTTCCAATCTGCTGTAGGTGTCTTTCATTTGTGCGTTTAACCCACCGAGGATCACTACGTATAGGCCTACTGCTCCGTATCGCCCAGCGGCTAGTGCATCAAGCATGAAGGGGGGTTTACACACTGCTTCCGGTGATCTCATTTCCGGTTTCCCAACATTCCTCATTTTTGGACCATAATAATCCTTCTACTACTGTTGGAGAATCTATGGTAGATTGGAGCAGTGTTCTAGAGATTGTTTGATTCGAAATAGTTTGATTCAAGGTATCGAAAACTACGCGTCTCTCACTCGACATCTCTCTTGTGACATTTGAATACTAAAATGGTGAGTTTTGAATGGAGTTTCGAACGTACAAAGTGGCTCAGTTTTGTCGGTAACTTCGTTCAGACTATAACCAGCTTGTAGTAAAGGGTATTGAATGCCACAGTGTATTAGTTTCGTAATCGTGAGTCGACTACTCTATCAATTTCTGTTGACAGTATATAATAAATGTGTAAATAGAAGACACACTTATCCCACAAGTTTGTGGGCCCATTTTCACTCTTTGGCCTGTCCATACTGACTGGATAAGTGGCTGTAGAGAGTAAAATACTCGACAGTAACGGGATTGGGATTAATTGGCGGAGTGGAAGCTGATTTCGAAAGTAGTATAGATGTGAATCGGTCGTGACCTCCGCTATTCATGTACGAGCGTATCCATTTTGTGTTTGTCGCGCGTAGGATTCGTACGCATATTGGATTAATTTCTCTATTCTTGTCTGTTGTTCCTTTTGTGTGCCATTGTTGTCTTCGTGGTACACAAAGAACCGTATTCAGGGATCCATTTGTGAGCATTCATAAAACCTTAGTTGTTGAATGTATTTGAATTAGTATTGCTGTAAATGTTAGCTATTGGTCGAGTATGTGTCTGTGACTTGTGTTCCCTTGAAGGAAGACCTTCAGGGCTAGCATTGAATGTTTTAAACTATAGCTTGTTTTGATGTGTGCCATTAGCAGTTCTGTCTGTGAAAGTATTAACAGTGATTGGTTTCTTTCATAAACCATTGAGATTTGTATGTATACGTACGTTATTGTATGTGTTCACCTAGCATGAGCCTTTGCAGTGTGTTTGTTCAGGGCTGAAGAATGCTATGTTGGTATTAAGGTTCCGTAGGATGTGCTTTATGTACACAGGAGTGATACATGTCCACTTTGTCAGTTGTGTGTGTGTGTGTGTGTGTGTGTGTGTGTGTGTGTGTGTGTGTGTGTGTGTGTGTGTGTGTGTGTGTGTGTGTACTGTGTGTACTGTATGTACTGTGTGTTGTATGTATGATGTGTGTGTACATGTGTGTGTGTGTGTGTGTGTGTGTGTGTGTGTGTGTGTGTGTGTGTGTGTGTGTGTGTGTGTGTGTGTGTGTATTTGTGTGTGTGTGTGTGTGTGTGTGTGTGTGTGTGTGTGTGTGTGTGTGTGTGTGTGTGTGTGTGTGTGTGTGTACTATGTGTTGTGTGTGTGTGTGTGTTGTGTGTGTGTGTGTGTGTGTTGTGTGTAGTGTGTGTGTGTGTGTGTACTGTGTGTACTGTATGTACTGTGTGTTGTATGTATGATGTGTGTGTACATGTGTGTGTGTGTGTGTGTGTGTGTGTGTGTGTGTGTGTGTGTGTGTGTGTGTGTGTGTGTATTTGTGTGTGTGTGTGTGTGTGTGTGTGTGTGTGTGTGTGTGTGTGTGTGTGTGTGTGTGTGTGTGTGTGTGTGTGTGTGTGTGTGTGTGTGTACTATGTGTTGTGTGTGTGTGTTGTATGTATGGTGTGTGTGTGTGTGTGTGTGTGTGTGTGTGTGTGTGTGTGTGTGTGTGTGTGTGTGTGTGTATTTGTGTGTGTGTGTGTGTGTGTGTGTGTGTGTGTGTGTGTGTGTGTGTGTGTGTGTGTGTGTGTGTGTGTGTGTGTGTGTACTATGTGTTGTGTGTGTGTGTGTGTTGTGTGTGTGTGTGTGTGTGTTGTGTGTAGTGTGTGTGTGTCTGTGTACTGTGTGTACTGTATGTACTGTGTGTTGTATGTATGATGTGTGTGTACATGTGTGTGTGTGTGTGTGTGTGTGTGTGTGTGTGTGTGTGTGTGTGTGTGTGTGTGTGTGTGTGTGTGTGTGTGTGTGTGTGTGTATTTGTGTGTGTGTGTGTGTGTGTGTGTGTGTGTGTGTGTGTGTGTGTGTGTGTGTGTGTGTGTGTGTGTGTGTGTGTGTGTGTGTGTGTGTGTGTGTGTGTGTGTGTACTATGTGTTGTGTGGTGTGTGTATGTGTGTGCTATGTGTTAATAGGGTAGCTGCCTATTTGGGACAATGGTATTATGGTACTTGAGTTAAAACTAGCATATGTGTGGGGGTGTAGAGGATTCATTGCTCATATACAAATCCAATATTCAGTTTACTACTATGTATTTGGTATCACTACACAATACCCAATGCTCAATGTATAAATTTCATTCCCACATGTCACTCTATAGTGATTGTGTGTACACTTTGTGACATAATCCATGTACTTTCAATTTGGCATATGTTTAGACGACTGATATCATAGCTGTTCAATCATGCTGATAGCAAGCAAGCCCTAACACTCTGTTCCACTTCCTCAGTCCAATGAAACACAAGATCTACAAACTCAGAAGGATATTATCCGAGCAGAGATCAGGCGAGAGCTGAAGATCAAGGAGGGCGCCGAGACCCTCCGTGGGTGTACAAAAGACAAAAAAACCAGATCAGTTGTGGAAAATATTCTCAAGCAGACTAATGGCCGTCTCAAAGAGCTCAGAGAAAAGTTTGACCACCTAATCAGTCAAGTTCAAGATGATTCAGGTACGTAATAGTGAGTTCATGTGGATAAGTTCAATGGGAATCTCTAGCTACAGAAATTCTACATACGTACAACTGACAAAGGTAGCAGTCAGCTGCCAAAATGTTTGGTGTGATAAAATTTCTGTGGCTGGAGATTTCCATTGAGCTTATCCATAAGATGTCACCTAGCCACCTAATACTCTTTCCCATGAGTTCATGTATTATGTACTTCAATTTGTATGTGTTGCTATCTCTCTCCCCCTCCCCCTCCCACCACTTTGCTGCATGTGTTAACATAACTATCTTTGTACATGTGTGTGTAGCACAGTTGCACAGTAGGTATGTGACTATACATATTTTGTATGTCCGTACATGTGCTGTGCCAAATCTTCCCTGCTTTCATTGTTAGTGTTGTTATGGCATCCTGGTGTGTTTGTGTTTTCTCTACGAAGTGTTTTTGTGGGATGTATCATTATGTGGTCAGAACAGATTTCCATGTATGTTCAGTATAGGATTACATGCTACACCCTGGGACTAGTCATGCCACACGTATGTATGTCTGTACTCGCAGTATCTACCTAGGCGTTGTTGGGTGATTTCTATGAATGGGCTCTCAAAGAGCAAGAATTGATTTACATAGTAAACTTCAAAGGAGCATCTGTATGTGTAATGCTTCTTTTTATAACAGTTGTGTAAGAATGTATGTACATGTATGAATGTTACTGTTTTATGTATATGTACGTATGTACGTATGTATGTATGTATGGGTCCTTCCATCCAGATGTAGATGTGTCCGTGGAGGAGTCTCCTGGTTCACCACCAGCACAAAGGAAGAATGCTCTCACATCGCGGATTGAAACAATTGAAAAGCAAATCTCCATTGAACAGAAAGTAAAGTCGGGTGCTGAGAATATGATTAAAATGTTGTATGCTGGTTCTAAAGACAAGAAGCTGTTGCAAGAGGCACAACAGGCTTTGCAAGATTCTAAAACAAAGCTGGAGGTTCTGCGCATGAGACGGGTGAAGCTCACCGCACAGCTGGAGAATGGTGAGACTGCGAGTGGAAGACAGAACAGCGCTGTACACAGTCCTGAGAGCAGGATTGAGCAGCTGCGTTACAGGATTCACGTGGAACAGGAAGTAATCAAAGGTGCAACTAGAATGAAGCAAGTTGCCATGGACAAAAAGGCACAGCAGATTGTGAGTACTGATGTGTCCCGTGTGTACTGTACATTGCACTAATGTGTGTGCATGTGTTCACTTTTGGATTGTGTCTTTTGTAGGCTCAGAAAAATATTGAGGATTCAATGGATAAGTTTGGATTATTGCAGAAATCGTTGGATTTTAGGCTGTCCGAGTTTCCCAGCCTGAAGGAAAGGCCCGAGGATTCAACGCAGAATGGCTCCACCAGTGTGCTGGTCAAGTCCCCACCTAAGATGCCCAAGCTAACGCCAGTAACTGGTACTTTGACAGTCAAGTTGCTGGGAGCTGAAGGATTGCTTGATTTCCTCTCCATCCGGACCGAAGTACCTGGAATTGATGTCCTTTCTCCTATTGATAAACACAGACCAGGTACATTTTCAGGTCATTCTCGTACCCTACCAGGACGTTCGTCCCATGGCTCCAAGGACACCTCAATGTCTCCTTCAAGCCCTTCCGCCGGTGCAACGGGATTTGTGCGCCGAGGGAGCAAGCACACCAAGAATTCCGCGTCCTTGCACAAACGACACAGTGGAGATATCGTGGATGACATGCAGTTTGGTGAGGAAGTATTCTTAATAGTCAAAATACATACACACGTATTAGTAGCTCCGTCTGAAGTAGGGTGCCTTAGATTGATTAAAATGCACATCTACGTATCTGCACTATCTTCCCTATAAATTTTGTGCCTTATCCTCATACATACGTACGTATATATGTACATACGTATGTATGTATGTATGTATGTATGCATGTATATACCTCTAATCCAAAATGTAATGGATAAGAGATGTTGTATGTATTCACCCACATGTACATGTATGTGTTCAGTGCAGGAAGTGGCCTTGTCATCACTTTGAATCATTTGACCCCAGCCTGACAACTCACTACGTATGCCGCTTATTGGGCTAATTGAATTAGACAACTCATTCTGAGTAGATACTGCGTGGATTTGGAGCTAGTGTCGTGTACCATGACCGTTTTAGCATTCATTTTTACACTTTAGGACTAATTGTGTATGTGTTTTAGTTTATGTACGTATTTGTATTGTAGTGATGTGTGATGTTAGTGCCACGTTGATCTTGGACAACACCAAGGTTGGTCAGACAGAGTGGAAACTCCCCAACAACCATGCCTGGGACCAGGTGTTCAAGATTGAATTGGATAAAGTGAGTCTCAGAGTTTGTATGAGAATGTAATCATTGTTGACCGTTGACATTGGCATATTCCATTACTCTATGGGTGTGGTGTGTGCATGTACGTACGTACATGACAAATGTACATGCGGACATTGTAATGTGTACTTGCATTGCATAAAAAATACCTATGTGTGTATGTTTTCATATTGTCCTGTGTGGATTTCTCTATTGAGTTACATATGTATGGAATTCAATGTCATGTAGTGCCACTGAAAGCCACATGTTATGTATTGTACACTGCATACAAAGAAATACACACACGTGCATATATTATACTACATGTCTGTACTTGTGAATGTACGTACATCTATATGCATGTATAAATACAAATATACCACATATTTACTGATGTGCATATTGTGTAGAGCCGGGAACTTGAGATTAATGTTCATTGGAAAGAAGGAAATACCCTTTGTGGTATACTCTATCTGAAGCTCGAGGACTTCTTCGATGCTGCCCCTTGTACGCTGTGTCTTCCGCTGGAACCCCAAGGCATTTTGTTGGCTGAAGTGAGTTTAGGGAGCGCATGTGGTCTTATTTGCAAGCTTTGTGTACATATTCAAGTACATAACATTATGCATTAGTACTACTGCTACTCACATATTATGTAGTTGAACTACATACGTATATCAACATTCCTGTACCTTGCTGGTTGAAATCGATGTGATGGTTTTACTTTGTGTGTCTATCACAGATCAGTTATGAAGGTCCCAAGACCGACAAGCCCAAGCCAGGAACAAAACTTAAGAGGAGAAAAATCTTCAAACGTATGTATATTTGTGCTTGTTTTGGCACTTCGGTTCTTGTGTATACATGTTTGTTTGTTTGTTTACACAGGGCGTGATGTGCCTCGTCCACGCCATTTCACTCTGGACGTTGTCACATGGACAAGGCTCGTTTTCAAGAGACCTGCACTGACTTCTGAAGGCGAGGAAAAGTTACGTTCAAAAGAAAGCCCTCCTCCATCCCCTCGGATTCTGAGTCAAGAACCAGGTTATGGGACCATCTCGGAGGAGCACTTGGGAAGAGAAGAAGGAGTTGAAATGAAAGAAATGAAAGTTGTCCTACCTCCACCAGATGCACTGGAGAGTCCACTGCCCACTGCCGATCTTGACATAATTCTTCCACCTCCAGTGAACTTCCTAGAAGACCATCCCAGCACTGAAATGCAGACTTCGCAAGAACAGACAACCTCTTTTGGACCATTTGGCCCCCGAAGTAATGAGCACCGCGCCCAGTCCTTACCACCTATGCCGACTCCTCCCATGGACACATCGAGTAGAGTGGAGCAAGGGATTACATTGACCCTCCCATCCGTTGCTGGAAAGTACGGCTATCCTCCCCCAAAGTGAGCCCTTACATATACGTACATACTGTAGACACACAAACCCTTGTTTTGTTTATTCACTCCAATTGTGCTGTGTTTCTCAAGTAGTATCCAGGAACACATCAAGGGTCTTGAGCATTACCACTTCTATGCTGTTTTGGGCAGAGGGCATTTTGGGAAGGTCCTCTTGGCTGAGGATCAAGAGAGCAAAGATCTTGTTGCCATCAAGGTTTTAAAGAAAGGTGACATCATCGCAAGAGATGAGGTTGACAGCTTGATGTCAGAAAAGAGAATTTTCGAAACAGTGAATTCTGTCAAGCATCCATTTTTGGTGAATCTGTTGAGTTGCTTCCAAACAGAAGCCCATGTTTTCTTTGTCATGGAATATGCTTGTGGAGGTGACCTCATGATGCATATTCACACTGACGTATTCAAGGAGCCTAGAGCATGGTGAGACATTCTTCTTTGTTTGTGTATGAGGGTATCTGTGGTTTTGACTACGTGTTTCTTTGATTCTTCCCTTTCAGTTTCTATGCTGCCTGCGTTGTCTTGGGATTACAATATTTGCATGACCACGGGATAGTGTACAGGTGTGTACATATGTATTTACCTACTATGTGTATGCGTGTATTATGTATATGTAAGTACAGTATCTATGAATGTACATACGTACATATGTGTGTATGTGTGAATATGCGTATTTACATACTTAGGTTTGTATATACATATTATACATATGTATATGAAAATTTGTATGAACATTACATTGTCTGTATCTGTATACAATGCTTGTAGTATTTGGTATTGCGCGTAATGCCATCTGAAACAGCATCTTACCTTGTCTACCTCAGGGACCTGAAGCTGGATAACCTTCTCTTAGACAGATACGGGTTTCTTAAAATCGCTGATTTTGGTCTGTGTAAGGAGAACATGTGGTATGGAACACGCACAAGTACATTCTGTGGAACCCCCGAGTTCTTAGCTCCTGAAGTCCTAACAGATGTCTCATATACAAGAGCAGTGGATTGGTGGGGGCTAGGAGTACTTATTTATGAAATGCTTGTTGGGGAGGTAAGCAGTGAGTGTACATACTCCACAGGCAACCACTACATGCATGTATTACAGCCTTGAATTGATGATATTCTCTTCTGTCCAGTCCCCGTTTCCTGGTGATGATGAGGAAGAAGTGTTTGACTCCATTGTGAATGACGACGTTCGCTATCCAAGGTTCCTCTCCTCTGAGGCCATATCCATCATGAGAAGGGTTAGTGATTCCATGTTGATTGTATAGGTGTGTGCATAACACATTGAAACAGTAAGGTATGTATGTATGTATGTACATATGTACTTAACACCATATGTGTGTAGTGGGGGTGCTCGTATACACCATGCTGATGGCTTCCAATCCATTCTACTTTTTAGCTTCTACGACGAAACCCAGAGAAGAGGTTAGGTGCAAATGAAAGAGATGCCGAGGATGTGAAGAAGCAGCCATTTTTCAAGGTGCGTAAGCAGGAATGTGTATGCTTTTCACTCCCAGGATTGCAATATGTACACACTGCTGTATTGTATATGCATGTACTATACAGATGATGTACAGTGATGTTCGAATATATCAGTACTTGTTCTTCCTTGTTGCATATAAGGTACAACGTACACATGGTGTGTCAGGCATCCTGCTGACTTGTTCCTATATATGTGCATGTATTGTTTGAGTGCATTGCCTTAGTCTTCCTGTGCACTTTTATGGTCTGCAGCTCATCAACTGGGAAAGACTCTACAAGCGAGATGTTGAACCTCCATTTATTCCAACTGTGGTAGGTGACAGTGTTTTTTGCTAGCATCCCACATACATAATATGTACGTAACCATTTTGTTTACATGTGCTGAGTAGGTATGTGCTCTGTAGTACTGCAGCTAATGCACACAATCTTCTTTTCTTGTGTCTACAGTCTAGTAGATTTGACGTGAGTAATTTTGACACTGAATTCACTGATGAAGACCCAGTTCTGTCTCCATCCAAGAGTGCCAGAAGTCTATCAGCCAGGGAACAGGTTAGACATCCATTAGAGTCGTCATTGTACCACTCAAACCTTACCACTCCCTCTTGTTTGCTGTAGAAACTCTTTCGTGGATTTGAATACTCTTTAGAATGGGTGCCTGTTTGATGTAGAATATAACAGTTTTAATTCTTGTGCGAGTTTTAAATGTTTTTCTTTTTCAGTATCACTCGTATTTTTGCACCAAATCCACTCATTGCTTTAGAAAGTTATACAGCTGTCATTCCTGTCCCTCACTCATGACAAGTCTCTCGTTGTTATATTACCACTACACGTACATATGTGTTATGATATATAAGAAGTATTGTATCATTTAGAATTATATAATAGTATTTATTACTGTACATGTGCTGATAATTATTAATGATAATTATTATTATTGTTTCATAGATTATGTATTATATCTAATATAATATTGTTATATATATTATATATACGTACATATATTATATACAATTATTGTAAAACATTATATACACATATTATATGTACATGTATATATATATATATATATATATATATATATATACATATATACTTGACATCAAGTATTAGAAAACCATGACAAGACAATTGATGTTACAAATTAAAATTTGAATTACAAACTATAATAGATTGAATGATAGCCCTTTTAAATCAAAGCATGTAAATTGCACCCGTAGTGAAATCGCCAACATCAATAGCCCACAGGATGTTATGTGCTGTTGAGAGCATACAGAGCTTCTTCATATTTGTCTTTCAAACATGTCCAAGTGTATCTTTTCCAATCAATTTTATCCTATAAAATGAAATAAATGCATTAATAATCCCTTGTTATATAAATATACAAATAAAGTGGTAAAGAGATGTACAATAAACACACACACACACACACACACACACACACACACACACACACACACACACACACACACACAGTACATACATTACAGCCTACAATTCATACAATCACCTCATTTTACTAACCTTGATATTTTTACCACGAGCTGCCTTTGGATTCATACAGAAATTTTTCAATAACTTGACTAGCTGCTGCTGAGTGTTATAAATGCATTCAGCTGTATAAACACACAACAATTCACATACATACGTACATGTTGCATAAAACAACATTACCTTAGTGTACATATGTACATAACATCATTCAATGTCACAACAAACCCAAATAATCTCACCAGGATAGATCTCTGGGTATACTAGCCTGTTTGGACACAACGGATAACAACCCGCGTGTACTGCTTCCAGCCTACATAAACCAGGGATAAGTATACACATGTACTAAGTTCTATAGGTTTTATATTCGATGTTTGAGTGCAAAGTCCTTTTGTATGGACATACATTGCCACTCCAAAGAACTCATGCTTTGCTGTTGAAACCACTACATCTGCTCTTGCTAGGATGGACCAGTATGTTGGTCTGTCCACAAACCCACATATGTTAATGTGCTTGTCCAGCCTCTCTAACAAACTCCCAAATTCTTCTATCAGAAATCGATGAGCATAGAGATATTGATATATATCGTGAATTGTAAAACATCACTGAGTGCAGTACCAGATGTATCTCCACTGTGCTTGCCCAACACTGAAACTTTGAAATCCATCCCGATGTCCTTCAATTGCAATAAGACCTGACCAAATTCTTCTGGATTTTTATCATGTTCCCTACAGCACAGAGTAAAAAGGACAAGCTTTATGAGTTCAATGTTTCTGAGTGTCAGCAGGGGTCCATCAACTGGACATTTCTGCTGTCAATTTGAGAGAATTTGTTGATGACGTGATCCTAACCTTCAATTGTACACATAATACATACTGTAATGGCTCAATACAACAAACCACCATACACACACTTGAAATTGTAGGGATACAAAGCTTCCTGAGATGTTCACATTATATTACATAAAGTTGGGTTTATAGAGCAAAAAAATCAATAGGTTTAGTACAACGAACTGCATAGTAAACATAGTAACACCACCACCACCACCAGCAACAACAACAACATCAACAACAACAGAAACTGTGAAAATAATATATTCGCAATTCACAAAGGCAGAAATGCTCACCATCTGTGAGGCCAGATGATATGAAGTTTGTTGTCACTTGTATTCTTTTCAGTGAATGGTTCCACAAGAACGTTGCCAGTGGAAGTGGGTGTGTCATCAATTGGAGGTGTGGTCTCGTTGTGCTGTCCAGAGTAATGTGCACAAATGTCAGGCAATTCCAATGGAAAGTAAAGAACACGGCACTTCGATTTAATGAGGTCACTGACACCTTTGGGATGGAAATCAGGCATCATGTTTAAAAACGATGTGATGGAAGACAGGAATGAATCCATGTTAAAATGAGAATTGAACAGAACGCAGTCAGCAGCTAGGCTGCATGGAGAGGGAAACGATACTCGATTCATGGGGTACCCACAAATACAACCAACTATGTATGTGCCGCATACATTATAAGCACATAGAGTGGGACCTTAACAACCTGGCATATTTTGGGAAAACAACTACACAACAAATTGCAAAGGTTGTCAGAATATGTTAAAGGTTAAAATGTTATAGAATACTGTTATGAAGATGGGCACGTCTAGATTATGTGAAATATATTTAAACTTCTTGATCATGAAGGTCTGAGATTATGGTGGTTGAACTGCAGTGTACTTAAAGCAAATGACAGTTGTCTGTTTTACACTAGTTCCCCACACATACTAATCTGATTGTAGTAAACATCACACTTCACAGGACACCTAGACAGTGGGCAGTGGATTGTGGTTACACGATAGATTAGTCTCGTTGGCTAGGTCATGTAGAGGAGGTCAGGGTTTAGTACAGCAACCCATCAAAACTACAAGCATCACATAAAATGAATTTAACAGTCAATGGCAGTTCATAGAAATGTACGCATGTACTATATAGAATCCTTATTATATCCTTAGGATCCTTATCCATTTTAATGATATTAACTTATTCAGTACATATGAATGTACATTACTTCACTTGATGGGAGTCACCCACCAGGATATTATCTGACTGTAGCCGAACTGGAAGTCTCTATCGAGCTGTTTCCTAACAGGATAGACGAGCTGGTTTTCATGGAAATATAGGACCTTTCTCAAGGTCCTCAAGTCCTCTCGCAGTGCTATAAGGTCACAGAGGTTGAGAGTAGCACTTGCAAACAAAGTCCTGCATAACCGAAAAATTGATGCAAATATTATAATCACACATCTACACAAGTTGGACCATGAGGTTTGGGGGTAGAGTCATCCTAATACTGCACTACAAGTTATATGAGTAACTGGCACATAATGACATTTTTGACATGTTTGCAGACATCTGTCAGCTGTACAGTATGCATGCATATTACATGTACAGACATATTTGATTATTATGTAGAATTCTACTTGGATACATACCTGGATGTATGTACGTATGTATGTATATTACTTCCATGCATAAAGTTTCAGTAAATGTTGAAATGAAACGAGAGCTGTATGATTGGATATCTGATTGACTTACTTTATTTGAAAGATGGATGGAGTGTTAAAGAAACAACATACGTTAATTAACAAATGAATAACTTAAGCTATGTTATGTCATGCTCACTTGTATCCTTCAAGTTTGGGAATGGACAGAGCAAAATGTAAAGCTGACGTACGCATTCTCCAAGGCCACTTCTTCGCGGGCAGAGTGAACACACTAGCGTTGAATGTTCGGGCTAGCAAATCAGTTAACTGTTTGTGAGAACCACCGTAAAACGATTCTATGATAATAATGTCATGAGCAGCTTGGGCCATGTTGTCCTGGGTCTACAGTCTACAGTCTCTCGATCTATTGCAAAGCAAAGCAGAAAGGCGAATCCAATCAGGGCTACGTACGTACCGGCGCTGGTATAATACTCTCAGTCCGAATTCTAAAATTTGAATCCGGAGTGTGATTCTTTCCTGCGCCACGTGCATTGTCATCGCCAAAAAGTGGTATTGAACAAGATCACCTGAACTACGAGACGAAGTACCGAAGACCTTGTATAGCAAATAGTTCGTTTTTAACGCAATTCAGACACCATCCTGGTTATAGCCGTAAGTTATTGTGTGGTCTGTTAGCGCGTTTGGTGATAACTGAGTGTTAATTATTAGTACAGTCTATGGTGGTCACCGATTCCTCCGACTAGTTGACGTCGTTGGTCACTGATGCAAGTTTTATCAGTGAATTCTATAGTCATTATTCAACTGAAAAGGTCGATAACACTTGTGGACTAACTCTATAAACTGGTTGAGTAGCGGGGAAGGACAGTCCACTTATGAGAGTGAAGGGTAAAATGAGGGCTTTGACCTTGGGTACCATACGGGTAACGGGTAGTCGGGACTTATTTAGACTGGGGATCCCTTCAGCCAAATGGCTATTATGCTGGGGCGTACCATTGACAACATCTAGAGTAGCACTGGTAATATTATGGTACACTGGGATAATATGGGAGATGGGTCCCTTGAACACCAATGAAGTTGAGCAATGGTTATGTGTCTGGTCCTGGGAAATCTCCTATGTGAAGATATCACTGATATGAGTTGAAATCAGTAGTAAATGGTTGGGTGGCCCAAATTACTCTGTTCTATCCTATCACACAACATATATTGTCCATACTATCATTGCCTGGCCTGTAGCTTGAAATTAAAGATATTATTCATTGGGTACTCTTAACACTGAGGGGCTATTGGCACTTTTGTAGACATTATCTCCTTGATAGTGTTAATTGAAATACACCTCTGTGACTCAATATAGACCATGTACATAATACTAAGGTTGTCCAATTGAAGCTATAGGTATGTACAGTGAATTCTCATTTATCCACCAAACCTTTTAATCCGTCACAATTTCCCAGTATCAGTATAATGTACAAGTACCAATGAATATCCAGTTAATCCATCAAACTCGTTATTCCACCATATTCTTTGAAAACGAATTGTGGCGGATTAATGAGTATTCACTGCACTATATTTGTCAGTGCAGTTAAAGCCTCACTAAACAGTTTATGATTCTAGTAATGGGCAATTCAAGATGTGGGTCCCTCTTATCTGAATCATTAATTTCATAACCTGGCTGTACGTGTGTCCCTATTCCTAAGTATGGGACCTTTATGTACACTTCACCATCTTATACCTCATTTCTGTTCTGGTTTGTCAAAAAAAACTTATCATAGCACTGTTACAATTGTTCCATTCTTTCTCACCATTTTGTTACATAGGTACATACAGTAATACTGAGTAGGTTACTTGAGCAAGTAGGCTGTTTCAGTTGTCATTTCACATCTAATAACCTGTACACTGTTGAAAGAGTGGGCTGACTATGTCACATGCCACATACCACACACAGATGGAAATTTAGCAATTTGAACTCCAGCCAAACATACAAACCGACAATAGTATTCCTGTACCACCTACTAGCAAGCACAGTAAATCCTCAATAAGACAAACACACTTGAGGCAAGTAACGGTCCAGCATTAGTGGGAAAATAAAATTTAAAACATGTACTCACATATTTTGGCAAAAAACTAACACACACACACACTTGTGTACATTGTCTACATCAATTGCCTACTTACCCTTGCTGTGTGTGTGTGTGTGTGTGTGTGTGTGTGTGTGTGTGTGTGTGTGTGTGTGTGTGTGTGTGTGTGTGTGTGTGTGTGTGTGTGTGGTATCTGTTACATTGTACACTCCGGGTCAGCATAGTATGCCTAAGTGGCTAAAATGTATTATAGATGAATGTCTACATTCCTGGTACGAAGTCCCCACCATTCACTATACACCTCCCCTCTATGTATGCCATTGTTAGAATAACTTGTCTGGGGCGTGATGAAGCAGCACCTGACATTGTCATAGAAATGTTGTCATAAGACGTGTGCACCACAGGTGGGAGAGGTGTGTAGAGCCACTACTGGACAATTATCTGTATTCAACTCAACCAGATGGTATCTTGTTATTGTTAATGATTAGAAGCTAGTGTACTGCTGAGTGTTGTACTTGAGTTGCAGTGTGTATTTACAGAATGCCAATTTGAAAATGCTTTAGGGTTTTAGCCTTATTATCATGAAAATCATGTGCAGTGCAACTTGCTTAGTAAGTACCTGGGCTAGTATATTTTCTGGGTAGTGAGTACACCTCACTCAGTTTCTAGCTCATGTACACTATGACAAGCATTACTGATAATAAGTAACTCTGATAAGAAGTACAGATTTGGTGTACCCTTCAAGGTACTTTACTAAGCAAGTTTGACTGTAATTGTAATAAAATTAAATGTACTTATCCAAGTATCCTAAAACTTTCTGGTCATATGTTACTCAGTGTGTTCATTGATAGTCTGTCCCATGCGTGATGGAGATGAAATCGTGTAAACTAGGATATTACCCTACTGTTTGGTAGCCTTCTAAATCATCAGGTGCTTCTACCTATGCCCTGCTTCATGAGATTCTGCAAACACTGCATTTATTGTTGATCTCACCTGAAATTGTGACCTCAGGATTCAATGTGTGCATGACCTGGTAAATATCATTAAATCATTTCAATTTTGCTGGTAACTACACTTGATTGGTTAAAGGAATTAATTTTTGACATGAATATATCAGCAAACCACAAGTGTATGGTCTTTTGTCTCATCATTGATCACTGTAACTATGACAATGCTTGGGATTGAGATTACATAGGCTGTCAGAGGGATAAATACAACCTAGCCTTTAATAGCTGACACACACATAGGTACTGGGTATTTTATCCACTATAAAGAAGTTGTCCATCCTTTAAAAGAAAAAATGCATTGGCACCTTGTTCATATAATCTCCATTTCTGGTTCTTCAAAATGTGTCCTTTGTAAGGTGGTAATTTCTGCTATGGACGCCACTGAGAGTGCCCTTTGATAAATGTTCCACTGTTCACTGAACATGTTGTGATTGTCATCAGGTAAAGCTATTCTTGTTCACGACCCCGTGTTTCCTCTCTCACATTTAGACAATGGCAACTGCTGGAGCCAATGAAGGTGCTGACTATAATGTTGAAATTTGGAAAATTAAACGACTCATCAAGAGTTTGGAGGCAGCTCGTGGGAATGGAACGAGTATGATATCTCTCATCATGCCTCCTAAGGATCAGATAGCGAGGATTGGCAAGATGTTGGCTGATGAATTTGGCACGGCATCCAATATCAAAAGTCGCGTGAACCGCCTGTCGGTACTGGGAGCCATCACATCTGTTCAGCAAAGGCTGAAGTTGTATTCCAAAGTCCCTACTAATGGCCTCGTGATCTACTGTGGCACAATAGTCACTGAAGAAGGAAAGGAAAAGAAGGTCAATATTGACTTTGAGCCATTTAAGCCCATCAATACATCATTATACCTCTGTGATAACAAATTCCACACAGAACCACTTCAAGCGCTCCTGGCTGATGACAATAAGTTTGGGTTCATCGTGATGGATGGCAACGGGGCCCTTTTCGGTACCCTCTCTGGCAATGCGAGGGAGGTATTACACAAGTTTACAGTGGATCTACCCAAGAAGCATGGTCGTGGAGGGCAGTCTGCAATGAGGTTTGCACGATTGCGTCTTGAGAAGCGGCACAACTACCTGCGGAAGGTTGCTGAAACTGCAGTGCAGCTATTTATTGTGAATGACCGACCGAATGTTACCGGACTGATAATAGCAGGGTCGGCAGATTTCAAAACTGAACTCAGTCAGTCAGACATGTTTGACCCACGCCTCCAGTCCATTGTATTGAAAGTAGTAGATGTATCGTATGGGGGAGAGAATGGGTTTAATCAAGCCATTGAGCTGTCATCAGAGGTCTTGGCCAATGTAAAGTTCATTCAAGAGAAGAAGCTAATTAATCGCTATTTTGATGAGATTTCCCAAGATACTGGTAAATATTGCTTTAGCGTGCAAGACACACTCAAAGCGTTGGAAATGGGCGCAGTGGAGACTTTGATAGTCTGGGAGAATCTCAGCATAGTTCGATATATTTTGAAAAATCACGAAACTGATGACCTTATCACTCTCAATCTCACGCCAGAACAAGAGAAAGATCGCACGTTATTTGTGGACAAGGACAGTGGAGTGGAGTACGAGATAGTGGAGAAGATGCCCTTCCTTGAGTGGCTTGCAAATAATTACAAAACGTTCGGTGCATCGTTAGAGATAGTAACAGATCGGTCACAGGAAGGATCCCAATTCTGTAAAGGTTTTGGTGGGATTGGTGGCATTCTGCGTTATCGAGTTGATTTTCAAGTAATGGAACCCGATCTCTTTGATGATGATCTGTACGATGATGACTACTAAATTTAAAACTTATGCTTTTGCTGGTAATTTTGCAAACATGTAACACACTACATGTAATATTATGTTACTGCAGTTCATACTTTTTCACTATTATTCATTTGCACTGTTTCATAATTAAATAAATGTTTTGTGGTCATATTATTATGATTTTAATAATAATAATATTATAATAACTTATATACTGCATGAGAAATTTGAAGGAAATTTCCGCGGCAGGACCGACATTATAGATTATATTCATATGTATCAATTCGACACTCACATAATTATATATGGAGCCTTACTTGGAGATAACAGATTGATCATTTGTGTGAACAATTGCGAATTTAGAATTTCAAGATAGAGCAATTTTACGAAATTTGTAGGGTTTTACAGTATTTGGTCACTAAGTATAGCATAACCTGTATTAAAGACCACCTCTACACACAGACCATCTGTCCTATAATGAAGGAACCACTCTTGAACCATCTAGTTCCTAAATAATATACTCTCAAGGACACTGATACACCCGGCCTGTTTGAACCGTACCTGTATACCTAGACAACATCTTCTTGGTCTACTGGGTGGTCTTTACAGGCAGGTTCTACTGTACACTGTGAGGATCGTGTCTGTTTACAAAGATACGCTTTAAAAGTACCTACCACTTTGAGCCTTTCCCAGAGTTGCGCACGCGCTATCTGGCAATGAAGATCCATTCGAAGCTAACAAGTCTACCACCCTTCATCGTATGTCAACGGAGAGGGTCGAGGTTATAAAAACCAATTCAAACATACTTGTATAGTCGTGATACATGTGTTTGTGTAGGGCTGATAATGGTATGGTGGCGGGCCTCTGATCTCAGCGTTACCTAGGATATTGCGGTTTGAGGGCACCTGTTGTACTACACTCGATACAAGTGTATTATTATAAGCAGGCTAGTGTACGTGTCTGTCACTAATACTGACTGCGGTATCGACCAGTTCGGAAAATAGCGCTACGCCGTAAGTGGACCGTAGAGGGAGAGAGAGTGAATAAACAGTTATTACAGATGGAGATGAGGACCGGCCTTGTTAAAGGGAGTGGTTTGTTGTACGTGGTCGTTTGTTTTGTAGGTGAGTGTACCAATCTACATAAACCATTGTGCCCGTGCCGTGTTTATGGGCCGTTGGAGATTAACGTTTTTTTTGTTTCTGTCAGCGTCCAAGAACGGGCTACAAACGACCCAACCGAGGGACTCTTGATCTTAGATAGGTACTAATTCAGTATCGAACGTCCCTACGCCCAAACTTGGTTATGTTTTAGTCCACTCTCCAGCAGCCGCCTGGGGTCTTTGATTTCTACAGGCCTTGTGTGTTGTTTGCCTTTAGATCGCCTTCCATGCAGCCCCGTGGACAGGCTGTAGAGAAGCGAATTACAGTGTGATGACTAACAATGATACAGAGTGGCGAAGCTTCAGAATTTTATGTCGCCAATTACCTTCAAAAAAGACGCGGGCTTTGAATTTCAAGCCGAATAGTCTGGCAGTGGAGTTCGTACAAACCCAACGACCCCCTCATACTAATTGGCCTCAGTATGTAGCAAAGAATGTTATGCATCTGTCTGTATGAGCATTTTCAGGCAACTCCTTTATCACAACTGATTACAGTACCGATTGTTACTATTTTGCTGTATTCATTGTGTGCCTCACTGCTCAGCTGTCTGCTGCTGTTGGTGTCAGGGTTGTTATATTCAAGGCACGTCCCACCCATTCCAACTGCCCATGCATTGTCCCGACAATCTCTACGTTGTTATTTTACTCTGTTAAGTTCATCCTTGTCCCATTTTGATGTTTTGCTGTTGTTACATCTTCAGCATATGCCTCAGCTGTTGATCCCTGCAATGAATTCGAAAGTTGTGGACAATGTATTCAGTCAAACAACCTATGTGGCTGGTGCCAGAGTTATCCAGTGGTGAGTTAGATGTGGTTGAAACCAGTACTAGCATGTGCTTTATTCCTGTTTCCTAGGTGATTCCCTTCCATCATTGTCTTTTGTTTCATATTCTATACATCTAGCTATTATGAAACAAAATGTAATAACATTTATAATGATAATAACATTCCATGCTACATGCTTCAGTTGGTGATAATGTCATAGTATGATGTGATAGTGGTCATGATATATCATTACAGACAGGTGTCAGTACATTTGATGCAGCTTTTAATGAAATTTTAAGAAATGACATATTTGTACTGTGTGTTGATAGGTACTTAGAGCACTTGCAAACATGTTGAAAAAGATACCAATGATGCCCTTTGACAATGGCGCTTCCTGTGCATGGAATAGTAAGGTTTAACTTCCCCATTAATGAGGGTGAATTATGTATACTAAACTCACATAACATACATGTACATACAGTATGTGCTTGAACTTTAAACTGTGCATAGAAATTGCTAATGTGCTTGAGAGATGATGTACATCTTGAATGTTAACCTGTCAGATATTATGTACATCAGATGTTGGTGAGAATAATATGTAACACCAGTCTCAAATAAGCTAGGTGTGAGTTCACAAGAATAGATATAATATTGTAAGTAATCAGGTTGGACTAAATATTTTGTCATAATATTATATCTATTCTTGTGAACACACACCTAGCTTATTTGAGAATTATGCTACATATTATTCTCACCAACATCTGATGTACATAATATCTGACTGGGTAACAGATCTAGATCAGTGCTATGTCTTAATCTTCTGGAGGATTTATAATCAAGGAGACCAAAGTAACACAATTTGGCAGTGGTTTTATCATCGAAATAAATAGATTGAAATGATTATTCACATAATCCACAGTCTTGTGTGATGTAAAATGTGTTACATGTATTTACGCACATTGAATACTATGATTTCTCCTGTTTCAGAATTCTACCTTACCTCGTTGCCTTTCGCTAGCCAACACTCCATGCCAAGATTTTGTATACCCCAAGAGCAATATCACTTCAAAAGAGGTATGTAAAGAATTCCAATAACACAGTAGTGCCCATAATATGTCACTGGATGGATATACATATTTATGTAGTATGTTCTGTCCACACCTTTTGTTTTCAAACCGTGAATTATGTGTACTTATTCCACAAGATGTACAAGGTAATATAGGGAGTTGTTTTTCAAAACATATTGGGTTTTATAGGAGGAAGATTTTGGAGATGTGCAACAGATCAAGCCGCAAAGAGTGTCTGTAGACCTTCGTGTTGGTGAGATTGCCTTGCATTACAAGGTATTGGATGTTGAATTTTACTTTGAACTTCATCCATACCGGCTGCAGGAGATCCATTTGAACTGGGCTTCACCATTAGACCGTCGCGTAGTTATCCCCTAGATCTATACTTTCTGATAGATTATTCGGGATCATTGGTAGACTTCATTGATGCACTGAAGAACCTCACCCAAGATTTGTGTGAGTATTGTCTCTCATGACCATTTGGTTTGCATGTTCGAACTACGTATGTTGTTTGCATTTTGTAGCCTCAACACTAAGGAATATATCTGATAACTCCAGAGTGGGCCTTGGCATATTTGTAGACAAACCCGTGAAACCCTTCATGAACACTCATCCTGTTAGGTAACTGCACTAGACTATGGTATTTGATATAGACCACAGCAATTCTCTGTATGTACCTCTATTGTTCTTATCCTACATACATACTGTATGTGTATGTGGTGTACTTCGGTAGAGTGGTCCTGGTGGTATGTAGTTCATATGTAATAACCCAAATAGTGGTGAGGGATTAGTTTTGCAGTTTCTGGGAATTGTGCCAATTTTTGAAGTTGAATAATTGAATGTAAAATTATCAGATTAAAGGAAATAATTATAAATTGCAAGTGTAATAAAAGTGAATATTAAAAATTGAACATGTAAGTTGTTTCATTTTTGAGAAATAAACAATAGGATAGATTAGACCAATTAGACTAGATGTAGTATTGAAGATAATTAACACAATTACTAAAAATCAATAGGATATACGTATGTATAGAAGGATTAAAGAAGATTCAAGATCTTGAAGGAAAGTTCCACAGGAGAGACTATTTTCTGTAATGTCTTTGAATGGACTAGTTGACTGACGTTTAAGCCTTTGTAATCCCTAATGATGCATTTACGCAATGAACATTCGATTTTCTAAGTGTGTACAGTACTTGCTATTCTACAATTACTGTTGTGAGTCCACTCTTATTACTTTAGTGGGACACAAATTTTCAGCTTTATCCATGTCTTGAATTTTACCAGCAACACGAGCAAGCTCATCGTGAGTTCGTTACTTATATCTGTACACTACTGCTGGACTAACAAGCATAAATGCACGTTTGTTTGTGTTCATGTTCTGAAGGATGCTCTTTCGGAGAGAAACGCAACTACAAATCTTGATAACCCCGAAGGTTTACTGGATGGTTTGATGCAGGCTGCTGTCTGTGACAATGTTAGCAATGCATTCATGTTGTGTTATGCAACCAAATAGAGATTACCAATGCTTTCCATACATACGTATGTTAGGAAATTGGCTGGAGGAAAGAGGGTAGACGGTTGATATTCAGTTTAACTGATGCTGCTTTTAAGACTGCTGGACATGGCAAAGTAAGGAAATAACTTTGAGTATATCATTGTATGTATCCCGATTGGTGATATTGTCACTTAAGATCAAAGGGACCGACTGGAGTACATTCGCGATGTACTGGGGTACAACACTGAACCTATTAGTGATGTACCCCGGTTTTTAAGTGACTGGTATTAATTAGTCAACAGCCATTGTTATGTGCCCATTGTGTATTCTTGGCTCGAGCCATTCTTCGACGTTCTCAACGGGGTTTAAAAAGGTTGTTTCTCGGATTTTCTATTAGAAGAAGCCATAACCGTTGCTTCGTTCGTTCGGTAAGTATTCTAAGCATCGTTGGTTTGGCAAGTTTCCTCGTTCGTTCTGCAAATACTCTGAAAGTCGTTGGTTCGGCAAGTTTCTTTGTTCGTTCGGTAAATACTCTGAAACTCGTTGGTTCGATGAGTTTCTTGGTTCGCTCGGTAAATATTCCAAGGCTCGTGGATTCGGCCATTTTCCTCGTTCGTTCGAAAAGTTGTCCTGACGCTCGTTGGTTCGGGAAGTACGGGCGGCCAAGAAGCCATCTGAATTGGTTGATAGCCACCTCCAGCTCTTTGAGAAAATCGTCTTTTTCGATGTCGTGAACGACATCCATCTCCGCTACTCGTAATCGTGCTATCGAACGGGATACATAATAGTTGTACCCCGCTTTTGGTCGGTACATGGGAATGTACTGAGCCGATATCAGTTAATTAACCTCGGGCTGCGCCCTCGGTTAATTAACTGATATCCGCTCAGTACATTTCCCATGTACCGACCAAAAGCGGGGTACAACTATTACTTGTCACTACTAGTCAACTTCATGATGATAGAGAATTGCATGCATACTGTATTCGATATGTCATGGAAGCAATTGGCGGAAGCTTTTGTATACGTGGTTTGTCCATCTCGTATATTTCACATCCAAAGGTTTTGGGGTTTGTCAATAATTCCTACATGTGGAATTGTCATCTAACACTACTGATTACATCAGCCATGCTAGAGTTCATAATCATAATGTGAAGTATAAGTGTATGTATGTACAGTCAAACTTGCTTAGTAGGTACCTTGAAGGGCACACCAAATCTGTACTTCTTATCAGAGTTACTTACTATCAGTAATGCTTGACTTAGTGTACACAGGCTAGGGACTAAGTGAGGTGTACTCACTACCTAAAAGAATGTACTAACTCGGGCACTCACTAAGCAAGTTGCACTGTAAATCAACAATACAGCTCATTCAAACCAGTACGTATGTGTTAACCTACGTACATACGTATGTATATAGTACTGTACAATGTTTTATATACCGACTTTGATGTATCCCATCGTATAATGATCTACGTATGTACGTATCTGTACATTAGTATACAGGGATACTGACTCCTAATGATGGACAATGTCACCTTCAAGACAATGAATATACTGCCGCAACAGAATATGTAAGCTAGAGTTTTGTGCATATGATATTATGGACAATGTATGTATTTATGGTGTATTAACAGGGGAATGAGTCACACCTAGGTATACGAAATCACACCACTGATTTAGGTAATATTGTGTTTATCACTGATTATATTGTGGACACCAGGACTTGGTAGGTTGAATGGATCAAGTTGTGTGTACGTTTTATTGAGGCCAGTGTAGTTTACAACCAGAATGATGCTCCTCCTATCACATGCAACTTTTCAGCTGTCTCAAAATGCATAATATACGTACTCCTTCCCTATCGCCCAAACCTTGAATTTGACTTCGTAGCTTTAAGTGTAGCCTCACTTCAGTCTTATTACTCTTATCTCCCTTTTTACATTGCATGCACACAGCATAGAGACTCACTGTCATTCATAGAATTGTGTCACATGACAGTATAAATAGCACCCACCATACAGGGTGCTACTATTATCAATAGAAAGTAGTGACTTACATATGCTCCGTAGAATATGGTACTTACAGAGTGAAGTGTCTTTACATGTGTGTACATACTATACATGCTTACGTGAAAGATCTGTTGAGTTCAATGATGTGCTTTTATTCATCTACAATTGTAGGACTATGCATCTGTGGGTCATCTTGGAAAAGTGTTTGCTGAGAAAGAAATCATCTCATTGCTTGGTGTGCCAGGAATAAGTCAGTCCAATATTCAAAACTATCATAAAGTAAGTATGATAGTTTGTATAGTTACGTATGTTTAAGAAAGAGGGAATAATAATATATTTAATTTGTTTTGTAGAGTCTTGCGGAAGCATTGGAAGGCGCAAGAAAAGTTTCCATAACCAATGAAAATGTTGTTCAGCGAATTGACGAGATCTACAGAGTTAGACATTGATAACCTGAATGTCATGGCGGGCTTTTATTACTGTTGCCCCATGTCCTTGTAGGATCTAAGTGCTGCGGTACGTGCTGAGCTTCAAACAAATGTTGACGGCCTCGATGTGAAGATTGAATTGAAGAATTGTTCGGGAGAGAGTAAAGGGTGAGTCACAATGTTCTGTGGACAGTAATGTTTCAAGATCATTTTTGTATATGTTCAATGAAAGTACATATATATGCCATGAATTAGTGATTACAATGAATACACATATTTCTTTGAGGTTCTTACAGTTTGTTATATCACATTATTGTTTATGGACATATAAGAATTTGTACTACTAATAATGTGTAGTATGATCAGTCACAGTTTCCCACTTATACAGACAGACTTCTTTGTGATGTCACCCCTGTTTCCTGTTTCCTTAAGGGTTAGCTAAGTAATTATTGCAGTTGATGTCATAATTGTATGTACTTGGGGTATATCTGACCACAAAATGTTCTTTTTTTCAGACGTCGCATGTATGTAATGTGTCATAGCGAAAAAAGTCCAACTGTGCACAATGTGAAATCGATCCTTTCTTCCCATTATGATAGCAGAAAGAAACTATTCACATACATAGATTGTACGTATATGATTCATGTGTTGTTTCTATGAACTGTGTATGATAAACGCATACACATATTTGAAAAAAGACTATGTAGATGGTATGTTGGAAAATAACACTGAATTTCTGAAAGTTTGATTGTTTTCCTGTACATTATGTACATACACAATCATTTTTACCATGATTGACTGTATATATCTAAAATCTTACCCTGTAGTGATGAATGTGTAGGAGCACTTTTCGAGCAAGAGGTGTGTACACAACTAACATAGCTGATGTAGTGTTGAATATGATACTCTGTGAAGTGACTGCCTTTATGCTTGACATGGCTACAGGTTGACTTTATTGCTACATTCACTGCAATGAATTGTACAGATGAACTACAAAGAGGCACAGAGTGAGTAATAAACTTGAATTGTGTTTTCTGTTCACTTTCAATTAGACCTCCGTGATAATTGTGATAATACGTTTGTTGTTCTTTTTACAATCATGATAATGCTAATGAGTTGAGTATCATGATGATAACACTTCCTCCATTGGCACCTCTTCTTTATTGACAGGGTTGTTATTCGTTCACTCTTCTTCGGCACCATCACTGTGAACGTTCGGGTCATTTGCAGTTGTCAGTGTGAAAGTGAAAAGGTGCGTATGTGAAGTCTGGTGTTGCTGAAGTGAAGATAGGCTCTATCAATTTGTATGTTTTAAGGTAGAAACTGGGGGTTGAGTGAGTTTTTTCATATGATTCCAGACTTTGTGACAAACATTGCACATGTTGCAACATAATCTTTTGTATCTAGTAAAATTTGATTTTTCCGTGTTTCATTACCCTATTCAGCCTATTACCAACAGTGAAGAATGCTCAAATAAGGGTAAACTTGTTTGTGGAGTGTGCGAGTGTGATCAATCAAGGTAAGTCTGATTCAATATATTGTAAGTGTATACCTTGTACTTACCAGTTGTTTTTTCCATTTTAACTTATTCTCAAAGCTATGGCTCATTCTGTCAGTGTGATACAGTTGAGAACGTTACAAATCCAGATTGCCCGTAAGTATGCTCTCTAACCGAGATATACATACATAGGTCTGTTATGCATACCTGTGTTCTGCTGTGTACTCTGCAGGATCAACAACGGCAAAACGTGTTCTGGCTTTGGAACATGTGAATGTGGTATATGTAAATGTGATGAGGTAAATACAATAAACTTTTCATGTCAGTATGTACATAACATATGTATGTACATATGTATTTATGTATGTACATTATGGAATATAACCTCAACGTGTACAAACCTATTCTGCAGGATTATTATGGAGATGCTTGTGAATGTAATAATGCAAATTGTCCACTTGCTCTGGAGACGAGAACGATATGCAATGGTGATCATTACTGCAGTGTTCAAATGATTCTAGATTGGTTTGATCCATTGTGATTATTGTTCTGCTGTTCTTGCCACCATAGGCCAAACATGTAATTGTAACAAGTGTGAGTGTGACAGTGGGTACACTGGGGATGCGTGTGACTGCTCGACATCCCAAGACAGGTGTATGCAAAATGGAACCACTACTTTGGTAGGCTTTACTCACAATCTTAACATTGCACGGTCTCACGTGATTTAAGCACATTTCTTTTTATGCAGTGTAACGATCAAGGGGATTGTCAATGCAATGAATGTATGTGTAGAAATGGCTATGGAGGGACTCTTTGTGAAGTTTGTGTGGATGGAGAGGTGAGTATACATATGTATGCATGTAGTCTATGGGCTGGTGTGTTGGTGGTTTTGAATTCACATCAAAGGCACAGTGATTGGCTCAATTACATACCTAGTGTAGAGCTGTTATCCTATAGTACTATCTCATGTATTTCTGGTGATAATTTAGTCTAAATAGTGATTACTTCACCCCTCTGCTATTCAACATATTTGCCCTTATATCCGATTAGTGCAATAAAATGCAATATATTGTATTGTATGAGCCATAATAAATGTTGTCACAGATGAGCTCCATCCACCAAGTTTGCAATATTCTTCACTTGTGAAAATTCATAACATACTATATTTTATTAATGTTTCAACAAATCAGTGATAAGTAATTTGTTGCTATTCTTGAGAGTATACCGTTACTGTATAGTGTTCAAATGTACTCGTTAACTGATAAATTCATAGAGTTCAAAGGTTGGGTTCTTTGAGTCACTCGCAGTCTTGTATTACATACTCACTCTGATAATTGCAGACAATATCAACTACAAAATGATGGATACAGTGTACGTATATGATAACATTTACGTATCTGAAATAATTATAAGTATAATATCATTTTCCCTTGCAGCAATGTGCCTTGCAGTGTACCTCGTTCACGGATTGTGTGTCCTGTCATACTGACATTAGGGACCAGACTGTTGTTCACATTGGTTCTGATCAGTGCAGTAGTGTTTGCGGGGCAAACACAACAGTTGAGTTGATAGAAGCTCCGCCCAGCTCTGCTACCTACAGTTTGAATGGTGAGTACAGGCTACACCATTTCATAGTAGTTTTGGACAATTATTCAGTTATCATACTAGTCTGGTTCCCAGACCCAATTTTTGAGGCCATTTTATAGCTTCTGGAAAAGTGGGCCTGGTATCCAGCTTCACTATCCTTGGCTATTGATTGTATTTTACCTTGTGGTTCTCATATAAAAACAATTACTTCTAATTTCCATTGTTATTCAAATGGCAATGAATGTCAGGTTTGCATGTGAAGCTACTCAGACTGTTGTTGAGAAGGCACTATATGTGGGTCATTTTAGGCCATGGATGGCTTGTTGCTCACTTGTGAACACGGCTGTTATAACATTAGTTGTGATACTGTTGAAAAGTAATTGTATTGGCATGAAATTGATGTTGCAATTATTGTCGTTGTGTAATTGTTGCCTAATATCATACCTATCTTTAGTTTTAGTCGTGTGATATGCGCATCTAATTAGGAAGAAAGAGTTAAAGCAATTGTTTGAAGGGTTGTTTATCGTATTTTAGCAAATACATATGTACATATCTCTCTTTAGAAAGTGATGACCATCTTATTGTCAATAGTCTATACAGTAATTGTGATAACTGTTAGTATTTGCAACAGTTAACGTGTGGGATTTAGGACATTGCCAACGTGCTTTACTTAAAATGTGACTACTTCCATTACTGTGTAGTATTGCACATTGTTGATAATCTTTGATATGTTAATCTTATGCAGGAAGCCAAGGACATGAATGTTTTCTAGGGAGTGGCAGCTGTACCACTATTCGGTTCTTTGCATTCCGTTTCAGTACTCGAACTTCAACTATAATTCATGTTGCCAATAAACCCTTCAGTAAGCTAGTGGCTATATTGTTGAGTTGATTATGTCTACCTTCTTATAACGGTTTGTCCTGTTATGTAGACTGTCAACCTAGTGTAGAACCATGGATGATAGCTGTTCCCATTGTAGTCGGACTACTTTTGCTTGGCATCATCATTTTGATAGCCATCAAGCTCTTCTTAGTTTTGATGGTAAGTGATGTGTGCTCGGTGATTGATAACATTAGATAGTGTTCAGTTGAAACCAGCCATATTATGTTCATGGTTATCACTTTGTGTGTTGTTACTGGCATTTTAGATAGCTTTGAATAATAGTCTGCTCTGTACTTACAGTATATCCTATAACTATAATCATCATTCCATCATTGGCTAAATACCCAAATGACACCACAGGCAGTTCAGTTTGGTCTAATATCAATCCTCGATAATACATTATAGGAGTTGTGCATTAAACAACGAATGTTTCAGTTGATTTTGAATTATAGATCCTATGATATGGCCTGTATCTCGGACCTTTGAGAAGTCATAGTTAGATTTCATAGTTAGAGTCCATTAGTGGGCATATGAATGCATTATATCATATTATCAGGCGGATATGTATTATTGAAAAAATGTTGGAAGGTAGACTTCTGATCAAAGTGATATTGTAGTTCTTAATGCTAACTGACTGAGCTGTGCAAGGCTGTGATAGGCAGAGGAGTAAAGGGTGAAGTGGAAATACGTTATGTTCTGTGCTGTCCCTGTTTTCATTGAATATGTAAGATATTCGTAGTTTTGGGGAGGGGGGAGGATTTGTTCCACTAGGAGCAAGCATTTAGATAACGATATGTAACAGTTGGAAAAGACAATGTACTATTTCCACCTATAGAGAATAACAAGTCATATCCCTTGCTTATACTATTACAATTTTAGAGAATATTTACAATGTGTGTACATTGGAGGGGACTTACTGACTGTTTCAACTCTTACAGGATTACCTTGAATATCGAAAGTTTGTAAAGGATGTGAAAGATAATACAGTCGGCAATGTAAGTCCCTCTGCACTGCTTACATCACATTAATGAGTACTGTGCTGGACTGATCCATCCCTGTCATCCCATGTATCACAGATGATCAACCCGCTGTATACTGCACCCCAGCAACAGATTGACAACCCCCTTTATAGAGCTGAGCACTAATACAATATTTTAGTTCACTCTTCGCATTCACGAATAAACATCAATTGTTTATCCAGTTATGTAGATAGACTTGTATGAATACTATTAGCATAATAGTGCAATCATAACTTTCATCATTTGTATTATAATTATCACATTATGCATAGTGTATGCATCTCTATTTGTATGAAATTATTACATATAACATTATGTACCTAAAAAGATACATTATTTAAGTAAAGTACTATTGATCCTCTCCGGATCCCATGCATATTAATACAGCTATATATAATATATAGTCATCATCGGTCATAACATAGGCCAAACAGCCCTTGACCTCAGCTTAAAATAATCAATTGCAATATAATATTGGAGCAATATATTATAACAGTATAACATGATTAAATATGTACAGTGGACATCAGTTACATGTCAGTCACATCACCGCATGATTATGCTACGTAGCAAAGTTAACGGGTGAAGGGTTACTGAGCAGTGTCTAACTGCCCATCGTATAACACAGTACTTTTGCAATGTAGACAAGGCTTGTAGCTGCGAGCAAGGGGCCATAGACAGTGAATTTCAGGTCACGTCCACGCTGAAACATCCGGCACTGACAAATAAGCCCTAGGTCGGAGTACCCGCAATGACTACATTTTTGTGATGGATAGGTTTATAGTCGGTCGACACTGTGGATGTTAATTGCTCTTATCAAGAACTATTCATCACTTCGCAGGTCAACACCCGATTGCGTATAATTCACATCTCATCACTGAGCCACGCGTAAGGGGTAAATCCTATAATTACAAGTAGGCTGGTACGGGAAGAAAAAGGCGCCATTTACAGCTAACTGGTCTAGTGACATTGTGTACTTGTACGCTCGTTGGAGCCGAAAATGCCGAAAATTAGGGCCAAAAAGATAAAGTCAAGGAAAATTAAAGAAGATGATAGCGATGAGGGTGTGTATACAGTGGAGAAAATAATGGAGAAAAAGCTTAAGAAGGGCAGAGTGATGTATTTAATTAAATGGGAAGGGTATTCCAACCAACACAATACTTGGGAATGGGAGGAAGACTGCAACTGTCCCGAACTTATCGAACAATTTGAAAAGGATCGGAAGCTTGAGAAGACAAAAGGAGCAGATTTGATTTTGTCCAATAAGAAAGAACGTCCATCTCCTAAATTACATGCAGACTCTACGAACACTCTGCAAGATGAGAAAGGTACGAGTGGGAATCACACTCGGTCTGATCCAGCCCCCATGCCGCCAAAGAAAACTGGTTTTGAACGAGGTTTGGAACCTGAAAAAATTCTAGGAGCAACTGAACAGAATGGGAAGCTGATTTTTCTGATAAAATGGTACGTTCTACATTTTGTGATTCGAGGCTCGACCATTTTCCCTCTCATCCGTAATGAAAACCATAACATTTATAAATGCTGGTATCCATCATAGTATCCATATTTCCATTAGTAATCATGTATTTGTATCATAAATACATGATATCATGTTCATTCTAGGAAGAACTGCGAAGAGGAAGATTTAGTGTTTGCTGAAGATGCAAATGTGAAGTGCCCACAGGTTGTTATAGCATTCTATGAGAGTAAATTAACATGGAGAAAAGCTACAAGTGAAACAGAGACATCTGTTGATGAAGGACCTTAAATCACTGTTATTTAGTTCTTTCACAGATTATATAGTTGACCACTGTTTGTTTTTACTATGCACGTGTACTTGTTACCCTGTGTCCGTGTACCATGTCTGTATTCTTGGACTTAATATAGATGTACCATTATTATGTTATTTTCCAACTCTGTTATTTTAAGACATATACTTATATCCGAAGATGGTAAGGTGTTTTTGTAGTCCTCGGTGTTAGTATCAGAGTGTTGATTCAGACAGATTATTTACATACCAACCCAGCTATATAAAATCCTGCTTAATCGTTTGTCCAACAATCAATAGAATTTGAAATACATTTATAAACAGGAATAATACAATTTGAACTGCACCTTGTCAATTGGAGAAGATTTAGTAAATATGAAATATTTAAGAAGCAATTTATTGGTAACAATTCACTTTCAGTACATACTGCTTGACATCCTCTTGTAAAACTAGAGCACAAACATGATGGCAATGCAGCACATTCAACTCATGATCAGTAAAATTAGAAATTGAATGACTATAACATTAGGTAGACAATGAGAACTCGATACTCATGCATGGATAATACATAATACTTGAACATAATATAGAAATTTGACATTTTGGCCTTTCATGATCACCTTTCCACAGTTGAGGGGTGCTATATGCAATGATTACCATGGATGATGCAAAATTACCGAAGAAATTCCTTCAGTTTCAAATAACGATCCAATCTTTGTACTATTTTGACTGAATTACTGTATGAAGACAGCTGCCTAATTTGGACAATATTAAAGAATTTCTCATCTTACCAATTGTTAGATTGTATAAAACTTGTTCTGCTATAGGAATGTCTCAATTTTGGAGACTTTCCTGAGCTATTTCAACCGCCTTGACCCTCTTTCCTTGTATGTATCCCTACTCTGTGCACACAGCATCCATCACCAGAAATAACAAATTAGTTGCCACTCTGTACATTAGAAGGCCCACATACTCGACAACAGACAATTTATGTGGTAAGTGCAGTATATGATCATAGGTACTTGAACAAATGGTATGGAATGATGAACAGCATAACTACTCGAGATAAAATTATGCCATGTACTCAAGTCCATGTATCTATGTCATGTCAAAATGACAGGCCAACCGACCATAGAACCTCATTAGCCTGATTAACCATATTCATCAACAGAACAGAAAACACTCTTTTATGCGACATGATATCCCAAGCCTTAAAAAACGACGTTTCGATGACGAAATCGATGCACTTCAATACATTATTACTCTTAACTATCAATATTAAAACTAGCATGATACAGTACAAGTAGTTTTACATCATCACAAAAAGTCAAGTAAAATTACGTGTAATAATCCAACAATCCACATACTGTTGGTGCGCGGGTGTACAAAGTCACATATCTCAAAATTCGAGTACAGCGGTTAAGAACGATTCAATCTTCTTGAAATGAATCCTAACACTGCACACAAGATGACAACACCCAGAGCTAAGAAAACGACCAGCGCAATTCCATCTCCGACACCAAAGGCCAATGCCGGAGCAGGCAAAAGAGCCAAAACGAGCAGAAAGACGACAAAGAGAACTTGATTCATTTCTTCTTCCAACTATATCACGTGGCAAGTATCATGTGCTTGCATCATGACCTTCTCGGGCAACGCCTACTTCCTCGAAAGAACGCCACTGCACGCGAATTCGTCAGCTAGTCTAGCTAGCCAGACCGTAACTGTGGACTGACAGCGGGAAATGGCCACCGAATTTGAAAAAAATCCACATGTGGGGGTAATCATGCGCTGTAATGAATTATAGCTATTCATTGCACAGCGGTGTGATCACTTTAACGTTTCTAATTGCTTTTTTTAGAATGTAAACCGCTTACTGAGCTGCTTGGAGGATCAAAACCGAGCTGTTAGGAGAAAGTCTTTGCAAGAATTGCTCCACTATTTCAAGGATACATCTATCAGGCACGATGATGTAGAAATCATAGATGTTATAAAGTCAGTTCTGAAGGTTTTATTCGACTCCTCTGAAAAGTGTCGGGAAATGGCTATTACTTTATCATCCGAGTGAGTTTTCTTGGTGCCATCAGCACCGTTCACCTGGTCCACATATACTTGATACTGATGTACTACTATTACTGATTCTGATACTATACTGAGATGTAAATTACCTTAGTAGAGTTATCTTTTAACATAACCTTTTCCTATGTTCATGGATAGGCTGCTTCGAGTGGCAAGAGATGGAGAAACACATCTTCCTTTTGTTATGCCGGTGTTAGTGGCTCGTTTAGGCCAGGGGGAGATCACGGAACCGTCAGAAGAGTTGCGTTTGGAGCTAGTGAAGCTCATTAGAGAAATGCTGGACTCCTATGGTACAAAGATGACTCCTTACATTGGAGATATGATGCTTGTACTACAAAGAACCACTGTTGATCCCTATCCTGATGTGAAGAAGGTGTGCTTATATGTTGACTGTGCTCCATCATAAGAATGTAGTTACATGGGACTTCTGAAGATCTTTGGTCGTATGATGTTATTGGGTTGATATTGAACTGAGGGGTATGTCATTAGTAGCCTACACCAGGTATGTGCTAGCAAATGTAGTGTAACAGCTGAAAGCCTTCCTATCTTTGGCTTATTGATAGGTATTACTTGCTAACAGTGTGTGTTACATATACAGTCACTCTCTTTATGACAACAGTTCTTCAAAAACAGCCTCTTTATACCATGGCTTGTGGAAACATAATATGCCTTCACACACAGTACTTGTACATGTGTTGGTTGTGTTTCTTTATAGTTGTAGGAATATTGTTTAACACGTCTATAGTGATACCCAAACAATTCTTTTCACAAATTAATCATTCGTGCAACGTTTCACCCATCACGGGCTTCTTCAGGCACATACAATACAAAACTCAAATCATTGGCTCATTGGTATTGGCTATGTGCCTGAAGAAGCCCGTGATGGGTGAAACGTTGCACGAATGATTAATTTGTGAAAAGAATTGTTTGAATATCGCTATAAACGTGTTCAACAATAGTCCTACAACTATAAAGAAACACAGTCCTTGTATTGGTTATAGCAATAAATTGGCATAGTAACAGTATAGTGAGGAACCTGGGTGATGTCATAGACATTTGACAGCATATGAGATGTACGTAGGAGTGTGCTTGACATCCTCTGCAAGATGTGCTGCTATCAGTGGTAAATATCTTTAATACGTATGTCTTTCTCTGTAGATCAGTGCTGAATGCATTATAAAACTTGCAGAAACATGTCCACAAGTATTCTATCATCAAGGTGAATGCCTTGTGAAGCCCTTGCTTCAAGGAATATGTCATCAGCATTCCAAAGTCCGTATGACTTGCCTTAAGGTGAATGTCTCCCATTGTTCAACATACGTAATTACACATCAAGTCTGCATTTCAAGACCTTTGGGTATAGTGTGGTATCACTGTTAGGTTGGACAATGACAGAGTCCTTAGTGTATGTGTATATTGTATCTATATTTTCTATGTTGAATTTCAAGGTTATTATGCAGTGCAGTGCAGCAAACACCCTGGATTCATGCTGCATATTGACTGACTGCCTTACCTCTCAAGGTTCAAGCCTGCATTTAGTATAGTCTCCTACCCATCTGATATTGTTTGTGGTTGCACATTGTTCTGAAAATGATGCAAAAACCTGATTTTCCCTGCATGTGTGCTGTGCAGAGACATGTCGGAAAGTGGTATGGCGTGAGACTGTAATGTTTGTTTTAATGTAATTTTGTTTATCTTGTTTTGAAGCCATAGAGTTGTACAATGTACTCAATTCATGTCATTCATTTCAACCATGCTATCCCATTGACCAAAGCTGGAACTGGACTCATTGTCTGTGTGAGACCAGTACCTCATGGTTCATATACGTAATATGCATTCTATGCTATGTATCTCAGTACACCACATCTGTGTTCGTTTGTGTATCATTTCTGTGCGACTATCCAGTTGTTTATCAACTACATCATTCTGATGACCTCTGTTGGGTTTGTAGTCTCTGGGAAGCGTTATCCAGCATGTTCAAAACAGTGCTTTAGATGGAGCCCTTCCAGTATTGGCTAAAAAAACTTACGATGGTAATGTGGAAGTGAGAAAGTGTCTCATAAATGTCACTGGGAACTGGTTGATGTCTTTGGTGGATCGGTGAGTTCTGTTGGTTATGTGTATGTCTGAATATGACAATAGTAAGACCTGGCATAGTCATATAATATTATTATTGTTTTATTAGGCATAAGTGATGGACATTGAGTGATCGTTGGACGTGTGTATGTACGTATGTAAAGTACACAGCACTGTGTGTTGGTGGGAATGTATCATATAACTTGTTCAATTATTATCAATGACTAGATTGTAACCTCCCGTGGGTTGGCAATATTCTTTGCAGTACTACTTCATGTTTGCTTTGAATATTGGCAACAAACTAAAGTGGAGGGCTATGCTAGGTTACCTCCCTCACGAGAATTTTATACAACGATAGCGAGGTTCAATTATTATTACTATTATTATGGGATATATCACCTGAGAATTATCCCAGCAGCATTTTCAAATGGGTTAAAAGTTAGTAGATTAACCCAATGCTTGGCGAATCTTAGATCTCTGGTACTGTACATAGATATGCATGTGTGTACATATCTACAAGAGACTCTTGAGACCACCACGTATGTCTTGCCTCTACAATCCTTAACTTCAGTCCACATACCTCTCATGTTTAGGTATTCTTACCAGTGGAAGCTGATTCCACTTTTACTGTGTTGCCTGTCTGATGATGTGGAAGAATTGAGAAAATCTACTTGGGAGATTTGGGGACAGGTAACCGGTCTTAAGTGCCAAATATAGACTGCAGTTCAGACTCACACTTTCTGTGTACGTTGAAACTCTATTGCATGTATCTAGGTTGGTAAGAAATTTGAGCAAGAAAACGAAGAGGATTTAAAAGACCAAATGGATTTTCCCGAGGCTGTATCATTACCAAATGACTTAGGTGAAAGATTTATTGCATTGAAATGAAGTAAAAGTGAATGTTAGCATTTAAACTTGTAATTGTGTATGTTTTTACGGCAGATTTTGGACGACCTGGACTTGGATGTCGTGTAATAGTACAAAGAAACTTCCATAAAATCTTGCCACCACTGCTGAAAGACTTGTGTGACTGGTCCTTGAAAAGTCGATTGAAAGTTAGTATATGCCAAGTTTTCTCAGCATTCTCTTTTTTTGAAAGATACCTTTACACCAATGGCTATCATAGGCCTCTCAACTTCTATTCCACCTATTGTACCACTTGGAAGGGCACATCACTCAAAGTTTACAACTTCTTCTTGGAGGACTGTATGGAGGGTGTGCTGACGAGGAATTGGAGATAGTTCACAATGTAAGGACCCTTGTTCAGTTGAGCATCACACTATGGGAAACTGTTGTATTTTGGACCATACCAGGGTTTGCTATTTGAATGTGTCTACATTTAATGAACTTAAAACAGGACCAATACTAAAATAGTTACAGCCAGTCAGTCACTCCATACACATGGGAACTAAAGAATGAAGAGTATTTTTGTATTTCTTTGTTTATAAGCATGCGTTATGACTTTCTTTTCACAGTCAACAAAGTGTGCAAATATTGTGGGATTTTATGTGCCAGTAGAGATATGGAGCGATCTTGTTTTGTCTGCTGTGAGGACATCATCTGGATGTGGTAAACAAGGAGGAAGTGTGGAAAGTTCTGTGGCTGTTGGTCCCAATCATTGCACAGGCTGTCTTCGCTGCATCAGTGGTGTTATCCAGGGAGCCTCAGGGGAAAGGCTCTTCACCTGTCTAAGAGTAAGCCTTTGCATATGACAAACAATAAGTCTGTAATGTAGAGTGTGTGGTGATGTACTTTATGTGTATGTATGTTGTATGGTCCTTCTACATGTGTGAAATGGTATGTGATTGCTCCCATACTTACCAGTATGTTCATGAGTGTTAGCCACTTCTGAATGCTCATGTATGCCTACAGTGAGGCCAAACGGGGATGATGTGGGAACTGTATACTATTTTATTGATACTCACTCAGACCTCTTTGCAACATCACCCTGGTTTCAGTCCCGAGGAAATAGAAAGGAGGCATAACAACCTTAACGGTGACAAACACTGTGACACTTCATTACAGTCAGATCTCTTTGCAATATCCCCTTGGCCCCTCACTTTCCTTGCCATTATAACCAATTTGCTGTTGTAACCTGCGGTCATGGTGTAAGTAGTACATCTGTGCCCACAAAACATGTTGTTATATAGAGACCATCATTATAAATAGTGCTGTTGTGAAGATATCTGGCTGCAATACCTTGAAAGTGTCCAAGGTTCATTATGTACACACATACGTATTGGTACATGTTTAATGCCTTGTGAGACATTATTATTTTGAATTGCAAGAAAAAGGATTTAGAACTCAGTTTGTCACAGTGACGTTCATGCTCATTTATTTGTATATGGGGACACTATTGACTTACTACGGTAACAGTAACAGGGGGCTTATTTAGACTAAGTTGTGTATATTTGTCCCTTTATTTTTGGTTTCCTTGTAGAGTATAGTAAAGTGTTTGGGGGAACAAGAACTCGTTCAAACAAATCATGTCCCTGTTCTAAAGGGTGTCTTGTGTTGTGTAAGGAACATTTTGCAGAAGAAGCTTCCAAATGACCATGAAAATGTTAAAGACCTGTTTCTCATATTGCTGAGACTGTCTTCGGTGGAAATGGAAAATCATTGGCAAAAACAGGTACATGCTGTAAAGTAATATCATTACACTGCTTGTTATTACATACACTACCCTAGACAGAGGAGGAATGTTTTATGAGCACTCATATTTAGCAGTTGTAAATTTATTTCAACTTATTAGTTGTTACTAGTGTACAAAATGTAGTGTATAATTATAGTATGTGCACACAATGAATTTTTATTTTATAACATGTACTGTAATATTGTAAGAGGCTGTATTTTTCAGACAGTTGTGTACTGTTGTGTAAGCATGTACTGCTTTATATGTGTGAGTGTGTACGAAATTGTAGGTTCAAGATGCTTTGTTGGAGCTGTGTATGTGTGCAGGTCACCATGATACGTCAGAGCTGTATAGAGAATATGGCAAGGAAATCCTCCAACCGATGATAGTGAGTGTGTGGGTGGGTTGATGTCTGTATGGAGATATGGGTATGCTTGTGTGAGTGAGTGTGGTAACACCCATCGTGATTAGAAGTGTGGAATATATACAGTCTTTTTGTTGTAGGATAAGTGTGATTTGTGGACGCCAGCCACTCCGGACTGCCTCGTGTTCACCAGTTTCCTAAAACACGGTGGCACGGCTGCAATTTCATTCTGTGGGGAAATTGTGCCTGTGTTCTGTTCAGCTCTGAACCCAGACAACAATGTAGAACTACACCTTCAGTAAGATCCCTGTAGTGTTCTTGATTGCCAACCAGGCTTACAGTGTACATTCTTTTATGTGTAGTTTTATTGTACTCTTGATTGAGTTCTTATGGTCGGTAAAGGAAGCAGACAAGGCTGATTTTCATCAGCATGCAATGTCTATTGTCAAAGACATTGTGATTCCTAACACTGTCTGGAAAGCCGGTCGGTAGGTTCAGCTGATCTTTGTTCCATCAGACTTCTATATGTGTCTATAATAATAGACGTTTCATGACAACTTGTTTTGTGGGCACAAGTGAATCTTACACAATGGATTTTTGTTAATCTACCATTGCCTTATCAGCTAAACCCTTAATCAACCACGAATTTTCAATTTATCCGCCAGACTCATCAATACACACATTTTTAAAAAACGAATTATGGTACATTAATGAGTATTCACTGTACTTGACTACAACAGTATATCGGTTGTAACGGTATGAGAAGTGAGGGACCTGGGTAATGTGGTGAGAGATCTGACTATAATGATGGATCTCAGTGTTTGTAGCTATCATGTTGTCACGACTCCTCCCTGCTCCTCAGGACTGCTTCTGCTCTTAGAACCTCCATGATGGCATGCTTGCAGACGTTGCTTGATCACTCGCTTTTGCCAGTCAGTTCACTCGAGGTATTGATGGATGCACTGTTGCCCCAGGTTTTGTCGTGTCTGGACGATTCCAATGAATCTACACGAAAAACATCCTGTCAAGTATTGAGATACCTTTTTCCAATTATGAGCAGTTAGTGTTTCTATAATTTTATAATGCAAAGAAATGGAGTGTATACAAAATAGTGTGTTTTAGGAGAGAATTCCCTTTTGGATAAATACCTCATGTCAGGTTAACACTTGATTTATGGTAATATTTAACCCACATGGGCATTATCAGATAACATTGCATCTAATATTGTTAATCTGACATGCTTTATTCCTCCAAACAAAGATTCTCTTTCAGTGATACATGTTGAATACATTCTGCAGTGACTGTGAGTGGAGTGCACATTATTGTACAAGACATGTTTAGTTTGTTTGTACATATCGTGTGTGCTGTGATTTCCATGCTTAGCCTGTGTAGTCCATTTGCTGTATGTACGTAGTTGTGCACACACTGTGGTACATGGTTGCACTTCTTTGTATTGTGGATGATTACACTTCGTCTTCATGTAGTTGACAAACTGCACACTATTTATTGTGATTTGTTGAAGAGACTTGATGACAGCGTTGAAGACATCAGACTCAGTATGACAGAAACTCTGTTAGCATTCTTCAGGTGGAGCTGTAGGGTTGTGTCCTGTACTGGAGCTTTCTATTGACTCTGTCCTTTCTTCTTATAGGTCTCTCCCCCAACAGTATGATGCCTCCTTGTACAAAGCACACTGTGAAGCTCTCTTCTCCTCACTACTCATTCACCTTGATGACCCTAGTGAGAAAATACAGGTTTGGGTTTCCCTGTTATCAGCTTCTGTACATACAGACTAAACATATTGAGACCAGCTATCAGTGATCCACAAAATCAGTTTTCGTTATCAAAATACTCTACTTTTCAGGAATTGTTTAGTACATACTTACACTAATACAGCAAACCAAATGTGTCTCAAAATTGGGCGTATTAAGCACCAATTTGTCCTAAGGGTGTTCAGCTTAGCAGGTTTCTACTGGTCTTTAGTACTGCTTTAACATTTTTGTGTTGATCTTTCGAAGGAGTCAGTTTTGGCAGTGCTAAAAGAAGCAAGTAGGCTCGATAGAGAATTGCTAAAAGAACATGTTGAAGATGTTTGCAGCAAGCATAGATCACAAAAGTAAGCAGTAGTGCCTGCATGTACGTGTTGTGTGGGTGTGGTCACTACATGTGCTTTATTTATCTGCGGTTAAGAGAGGTGTAATGCTGATAGTTTTTGAGAGGAACTGACTACCTCGTAACTCTGTATTTTGTACACTTTACATATAATATTATGATATTGGTGAGACATTACAGCTACCGTTCAAGAATACTGTATAATGAGAAATTTCCATATTATGGTGTGAAGTTTCCCGTATGTATCAGGCACAAGCTTTTATGTGTAAAAATATAAACAATGTGTCAAACCAGCAAATTTTAAATTAGTGAGCCATAGGGTACCTCCTGACAGCTGGTGACAAGTCTCTGATTGATATTATCGTGGCATTGTTTTGATATTTCCAACCTCTGAACACCCTCCCACCACAATGGACCTTTATCCACGACTGCTGGCAAATAGCAGAGATCCTCATCGAAACGTGGCCTAGGACTGCCTCACCTTTCATCACAGCCAACATTGAGATCGTAGATAATGAGAAGTATTTGGCCTGTTGCCATCCTCACACGTACACAGCATTCTTCTCCATCAACAGTGGAGGGATATCCTTATGATGCAGAGTGATGCTGAAAGTGTCATGTTAATGTTGGAGGGTGTGAAAGCACAACCAATTTGAAAACTTTAAATGCAGGAATTCATGCTATGGCATTATCGCTATGTGGTAGTAAATATCATTCTCTCTGTGTGTGTATGCATTGAACAAACGTGACCACAGGTTGTCTAGTCCTACATGTTGTACTGTATTCGTGTAAGAGTTGCTGGTAATTACCAATATGATTTCATAAATGCATATTCGTACAAGTTACATTTCGTATCTTATCATATCTGTTTGTTCACTCGTACATAGGTACTGCAACGAGTTGCTTCATCATATTTCTTCTTTGAAAGAATGATCTGTATATCTATCCACTTTGATAACACTGTACTGTACTGTATGTGCATGTGTACTTGATCTACGATACATGTGTGCTTGATCTACGATACATGTGTGCTTGATCTACGATACATGTGTGCTTGATCTACGATACATGTGTGCTTGATTTACGATACATGTGTGATATAATAGTAGCAACCTGGCAAACCACGAACTAGCTGGCACTCGACTGTACTTTGTACTTGAGATGCAGTATACTAGTGTGCTTGAATGAAGTCGTTACAGAGCTCATTTTCAGAGATGTACTAGAACATATTTAGAAAATGACTAATAAGGATAACGTTAATATCAAAAATATTATTATGCATGTATTATGTAATAGCTAAAGTACCTCTGGAGAAGCTGTAGCGGATATACAGACACCTTTGCCTAATTGATACCGAGGGCGAAGCCCGAGGTGTCAATTAGGCAAAGGTGTCTGTATCCGCTACAGCTTCTCCAGAGGTACTTAAGTTATTATGTGGTATGTTGTGTGGGCACACCTTTGATCGAGCGATGATTAGTAGACGTGTGAAAAGGAAATAATCAATCATCCACAATGCAACATCGAATAAAGTGTGCATACATCAGGGAAGTGTGCACACATCACGAATGTGTGCACTGCTTTTCCTTTGAAGTCGCCCACACAACATACCACATAACAGTGTATATGCCAGCATGGGTAAAACATACGCATTTAAATATAATACTTATACCAAATATGTACGTAGTTATGCTAAGTACATAATATAATCACTCATGAATTGACACCATATCTGTACTAACCCAGATGGAACTTGTATGGTTTCAGAGTATTCACTCAATCCACGGTCACCGACAGTGAATATTATAGTATTCAGTAACAATAGAAGAAACAACTACAAAAGCGGTTTACTTTAACAGTATCACCCTTAAGGAGAATCATTCCGTGTTTTTACTGTGAGAACTTGTATCAGGAGTACTAGTGGTAAGTGTAATAACAGTGGAGATTATTACTACTGATATGTACATACTGTAGTAGACTGGAAGATAATGAAAACTTATCTATAGATGTACATACAATGCTGGTAGTATCAGATATGCTATATATTGTATTTTTACTGGATTGACATTTTATTTTCTCTGATATCAGCTTCGAATTTCTGTTGGTTTCAGAACATAAATGAGGTGGTATCGCTGATATATTCTTTGATATTATGGTTTAACACGTACAGGGATATAACCCTATATATGAGGTCTTAATTATCAATAGTAAGTTCCACATTAATTTTATATGTTTAGAAAGTACCTAGTGCATGACATAATGCATAGCAGACCTACAGTACGAGGTTGAATTTAGGTAAAATGATGCTGTTACTGTAGCAGCAGACTCAATATGTATGATAGTCAAACCTGTTTACCACGTTCCTTGAAGGACATACCAAACCTGCACTTCATATCAGAGGCACTTACTATCAGTACTGGTTGATATACTGTACGATGTATTATGTACTGTAAGTGTACATTAGCTATGAGTGAGTTAAGCTAGTGTACTCACTATAACCAGAAGTATATACTGTATGTACTAACCCAAGTATTTACAAGCAAATTGCAATGTATACGTCCAAAACTAAAGGCAAATTATGATATTTTATAAAGGTCATGGCGCAAGCTCAACCACAACAGGCTATAGACAACCAAAGTGCTGGTGTTGTAATGTCTGGCAGTGATCGGGTCAGGCCTCTCAGCGTCCTAAGCAAGGACAGCGGGTACATGCAGGAACCGAGCTTGATGCCTGGAGAAGTAGAGGTTGGTACTTTGTGCCTCTGTGTGTGTACAAAATAGATTTGATCATAGACACTCTAAACTACGTAGTTTAGAGTGTCTATGATTTGATTAGCCAGTACCACTGCCAGTGACCAGTGTACACCACACATACAGTAGATAAATCCTCTCAGACTGGTTATTCCTTGGTCAGATACATATGACAATTCTACTGTAACATTCAATAACTTACTGTTCCCCTATATATCCAGGACTATGTACATTCATATGACATCAATGTTTGATCTATATGCTGAATTATTCTTAATTTCAAAGATTTACATCAATTTTGTGTACAAATGGTGGATACGTTGGGTGAAACCTATAGCCTGGTGTATGATTGAAGACTAACATTACTGTGCACCCTGTATCTGTGCTATCTATCAAAAACTGGGATAGCATTGTCTATGTACACTCTGCACAAAGAGAACACTGAGCGCACAGTATACCCTCTGTGGATATTCTTCTAATGCATTGTTGCAATGCAGATATGTGGACACTATGCCACTAATGCCTGATAAAATGCATTGATCAGCTGAGGAATGTGTGGGTGTTGCATGGTCAGCTACCGACCACCCATTTATGACCAAATACGGTCTGGCCCATGCACCACATCACTATTTCAAAAAGCAGCTGTGAACAGAGAAGAGTATAAACATACGTACATGGGTCAATTAGTACTACAGTCCAGTAGCCAGACTGGCCAAACATACTATAGTTAATTGCAACCCAACTGTTCTGTGTGTGTACATCATTATCCTCCGAATGTCACTACACCCAATATATAGGCAATAAAGAAGCAAGTTAGAGCTACTGTGTCCAGAGCATGTACAGACTTTGAGCACCAAGCAGATCACTTTGTAAGAGCAGTTGACAGAGATGCCAGACAATCAAGACAAGTGATAGTGGAGGCAGTGGAAGAATTGGACGCTATTTTACCTTTAGTGAGTGATAGTAAAGTAAGAAAAAGAATTATTGCGCTGAAATCCAAGTTGGCAGATCACCTCAGTAGAGATGTTGATAGGGATAGTGTATATAGTACTGAAAATCTACACGTGCACCAATTGCAAGAAGAACAAGTGATGTGTGAGTACGTTTCCGATGAAGAAGTTTTGACCTTCAATGATGATGATATCATGTCTGGTTCAAGTACTCCTCAAATATCCGTGGAAGAAGAACATACACTTCTTGATCTTACCTCGGACACACCAAATACTGATTAAAACTATGCATCCATGTTCCTGCTGGCGTCACAACTCTTATGTGTAAACCCAAGCTGTGTCGCACTGTTTATCATGCAATAAGTGTCATTTTATCTTTGATTTTAATGATTTTAATGCGAGTGTTGGTTAAATTATTACTCCCATATGCTTTGTTTGTTGGTGGATATGTGGTAGAGGGTCATGCTACGGTGTTAAACTGAACACGTAAGTTAAAGAGCATTCATGTATAGCGAAGAACAATTTATAGTGAGACATTATGACCTTAGGGTCTTCATCAGTCATAGAATCTAAAAAGATCCTCAAATCAAATCATTAAAAATCATATAAATTTAATGACTGACAAAGACCCTAGAAGTTGAAACATCTCACTATAATTTGTCCTTTGCTGCTTTTTCATCTCATCAGCAGTTAAAGCTGGCCTGTGAGACCGGGCAGTTCTATTACATTCATTCATTCACTGACATCTTTTAGTTCCAGTGGTGACATTCAATAATAATGTTGAGTAATTAATAAATTTTAAGGATGCTATGATCTTATGTTGATGCTCAGAATCAGATGTACTTGTGTAATCTATCGTGGATACAACCGGGACAAGAACACAGAAGCGAAACATTATTAAAAATAGACTACCAATAAGTATTAAGAAAAATGTCGCCCGAATAAAGGCAGACCGAGCTGCTACGCAAGACTATCCAGACGCAGTACTAGCGTATGTAAACGGTTACGTAAAATATCTGAGGTGTAATGGACTACAGTAAGCTACTTGTGAAAAAGTTGCCTTCCTTACTGACAGCAGAAGAGAAGCAAAGTCTATTGAAATGCTTCGGAGCTAACGAAGTCGACGTATTCCCCATGAGTGGTCATATGGTACGTAGGTTCTGATTACCGTGCGAATCTGTATTGTGCTCAATTTTTATCAACTTCGTACAGTACATGTATTATATAAGCGTGGATCTGTTTCGTGTCTTAGAGAGCTTGTGCCATTGCCCATTTCAGCTGTAAAGAAGAAGCTACTCAGGTGGGTCTCCATCACTTACCACTAGTGATATTATAACTACTTGCACACATGTATACCAGCCACAGACGGCATTCATTGACAGTTAAATTGTCTTCAGGCACTGATAAAGCTTCATCAGTTGAAGATACTCGGTTCTCATCTTGTGGTGGAGTATGTTCATGATAGACATTTGCGGGCCAGGGATGCCAATGATGGACGGTGAGTGACTGCACATGTACAGTCAGCTGTGTGAGTCTGCTACTAGTACAGCCCTTATTGGGGAGACAAGATTGGGTATGTATTTAAGGTATCTTATTGTCTGTGATATTGAACAGGTAGCATGATACGTATCTAAGCATAAGATCATCCTGGTTAGTTGAAGTTGAACCCTGTACATTACCACATGGTGTTTTATTGGATAATTGTGGACAAGAGTAGTGTACTTGCAAACATCATTTGCATATATAATGTAACAGGAATTGTACATTTGCAGACAACTTCTGTTTAGTAGAATTCCTGAATACCTAGAACAAAACTTTGTACATATTATATTTTTTACTTATGAGTGAATGTAAATGCTCAACCATTCTCCCAAGCAACACATCTAGTTTACACATTTACTGCTCGTTGCTAGTGCTTATAACATAAGAATACTTATGTGTACATGGTATGTTTGCACTATTGGTTTAGAATTAGAGAGTTTGACTTTGAGAATACACTCTACAAAGTGAGAGTGTATAGCTTATTCTCCCTCACGCAGATGGAAATGCAAAACATTGCCAATATCAGAGTCAACTTGTGATCAGGTGAATTGTATCATCACCTTGTTTGGTTTGTGTACTGGGTATTGTTCCAGTGTTATGATACTGGTTACATGCATTGTGCAGGGGAGTTTATTGGAGCTTGCTCCAGACTCTGTGAATGAGGATAAGGCAAAAGAAGAGGAAAGCAGTGAATCTGAGCTGTCGTCAAGTGATGATGATGATCAACTGAAGTACGTACGTATGTCAGAGATATGTATGTATGCATGTGCGTATGTATGCTTGGGCACAGTATACTAAGGCAGCTATACTTATACTTTACATGTATGTGTGTACGTATATGAGGTACAACTTGCTCAGTTAGTACCCTGGCAAATACATACACTGAGGTAGTTAATACACCTCTCCTGGACTCTAAATGAAGTGAACTATGCCTAATGTCTAATATACTGATAACAAGTACAGTAAGGAATACAGATTTAGCATGTCCTGCAAGGTTGAACTAAACTGAACTAAACAGGTTGAACTGTATACGTATGTGTACATCGTGAGCTGCTGATTATGAACTATGTATTTTGGTTGTTTAGATCAAAGCGGTACTTGCCTCAGAAACGTCCAGTAACATCAACACAGTCACATATATTTTCGAAAAGTAAAGCCATTAAGGTTTGTTGTTTGTTGTTTGCACGATGTTTCTCAATAATTTGATGTGTAGTTCTTCACAACTGCAATGTTGTGTGGTCAAGATGCCTCACTTGTGGTAACTTTTGAACTGAATATTGTGAGTTCAATATCAGTAGTAGAAAGTATACCAGTTCCTGCACCTTGTCTACATGAGTATGTGTAGGTACAAACGGTATGTTGAATACAGACTCAGGATTACAGAATTAAATCAAAATCAATTATTAGTTTTATTACCTGCAAATGATATGATTGTATTGACTACAATAGTAGTCATAATTTTATATTCTTTAAACCCACTCGTGTCTGTGAAGCAATTGATTTTGTTTAATGGACTAAATATTTGTAAGTCGTTACTGTCTAAGACTATTGGTACACACACCTGGTGTAGTAAATTTTATGTTTGTATTTGACTTTATTGAAGGAGCTTTTCTTTCTATTGTATTTCAGCCCATCAGTATAGAATTGATGTGGAAAAGGGACCATGTTGACACCGATAGTGCTGGTGAAGTTGGAGTAGAGAATGAAACACAGAGCGTTCTGTCAGAAGAGGAGAAAATCCTAGAAGAAATTCGTAGTTGTAGACTGACTTCAGAAGGTTTGCGCATTGTATTATAATATGCATTATGTGATTTCACTGCTTTTACAGAATTCATGTGCTGCTAACTTTAGAGCGTCAAGAGTTCACAGTATTCCGCAATTATAATCCAGGGAAATTGTCATCAAAATTGTACATCAAGAATTTATCCAGAAGTGTCCAGCAACAAGTAACTCAATACAATGACTGTCTATAACTGACTTCAGTGGTTAACTGAAATAATTACCTTCTGTGATGGTACCTACCTTCAATTTGATTCCCGTAATATTTCCCTCCCGTAATATTTCCCGTAGTGTTACCTGAAAGATCTGACACTCCTTGGACAATAAATAACATGTTAGATGCGAAATGTCTGATTATAGAACTTTTTATAATATAGTATGTAATGATGGATCTATCTTTGAGTGTGTTCACGTTAGTTATAGAGGATGTTGGATGATTGAGATGTCAGAATATGTTTGTTCCACTGTACAAATTTGACTATTCATCAATGTTGTGTAGGTGTGAAGAGAATGCTTGGCTGTAACTGGCTATGAAACTTTGTCAGTTGTTGAGACACTACCACGTACAGCCAGTACTATTATTACCCTGGTACCTCGATTCTGCTATCACTTTAGTATACATTTATTCCACAGGATTTGGAACGAATATTTGGTGTTTTTGCCACAGATAGGTCAAGGTGAGAATTGAGTATTCGGGCCTTGTATACAAGGAAGTAAGTGTGTGATCCTTTGCCAGTTTTAGTGTGAAACTAATGAAGACAGGAAGAATGAAAGACCAAGCATTTGTTTCCTATTCCTCTGAAAATGAAGCTCTTAAGGCATTGGAAGAAACCAATAGCTTTAAATTCAATGAAAAACCAATGGTTGTTGTATCCTCCTTTCTATGTATTGGTACATACTATTTCTACATACAGTATTGGTATGTACTTTTGTGTTAGATCCTGCATCCCGATCCATAGCTAAGCTAGCCAGCAATCACTCTTGTGTTTCTTATTCTATACATGTACATTGATTCCAGTACATGGTATTACTGCTTTTGTAAGTATGAAGATGAATTGTACACATTGGTACATGCATCATCTTTCTTCTTTCTTTTTTCTTTTCTGGGTGCCTCTGAAGTAGCCTATGGCTAACGATTCCCCAGGTGAAATAAGATTACCTGATACCTGATCAATTGCTCATGAACCTGAATATGTAGTTAGTTCCATGCCATCTTGTGTGTGCATACCTCACATTCATATAACCTGATCTTTGGACAATGGTTAGAGATCCTTAGTGTGCTCCTGTGTAGCTATTCTCAAATACGGTGAGCTGAAGATATTCGAAGTGGAATGGTGACAGTAGTGTGCAAGGAGATGTATGCACTATTGCTTTGTGAAATTAGTATTGTGTATCGAAATGTCACACTTTATATTGATAATAATTATAATTGTAACATTTTGTTGGCACTTCTCTCACACTGTAAACTTTTTATAACCAGTTCATCAATATACAGTGCATGGCAACATGGATCAGTTATAATGTTATCTATTTAAGGTCTGTCCATACAAGAGTGTATAGTGTCCACACTCCGGATATCAATGTTCTTTCCATGCCCTAACTTGTGTCAACTTTGCATGAGTGGACATTCATCTACAGTATAGGATTACAAGATGTATGTATGATGGCAATAATATTATTGTATTAGTCTGGGGTCAAGGATTTTCTACCATTCCTCTTGTGATTTCAAGGACAGACCATAACTTGGGTTTAATGTTAAATGTTGACTGGTTCCAGCCAAATGCATGTCGATATCACATTGTTCTATCATACTATTATTATGTTCATATGTGCAATTTGCATGGTCATTGCCAAGGAGCCAAGAATCGTCACAAGAAGATTACAATACAAATGCGACAGTCACACATATCACCTATTTTACTGGACTTTAAGTACTGTACCTACAATATTATGTACATGTGTACATGATACAGCTATGTGTGTGGTTGGCTACATGTGTGATTGGCTACATGTGTGGTTGGCTATGTGTGTGGTTGGCTACATGTGTGGTTGGCTACATATGTGGTTGGCTACATGTGTGGTTGGCGACATGTGTGATTGGCTGCATGTATGGTTTCATATAGCTAGATGTGTAGGTACGAACTCCTCGCTACAGAGTTGTCCTTTACTAGATCTAGAGGTTACACAGGAGATGAGAGTGGAATGGATGGACACAGATACAGGACATGAATAGCTCTCCTGAACCAAAAACTAGACACTAACTAGAGGAAGGGTCACATTCGTCACATGATGATCACATGTCCCTGTGGTCCATAATATGGAGATGCATGAGATTGTGTTTATGACTTTGTATTTCTACCAATATTCCTACCAAATGCTCAGATTTCTCACATGTTGAGAGATGTCAAACACACCCTTTATGTTAAAAAATAAGAAAAAATGACAAATGTTAATAAGTTCCATTCAGTTAAGTTGGAAAGGGATTACCTCAAAACTCATGCAACCTCTATTCCTTTCTACTGTCCTCAACTCCTCACCAACAAGGTCATAAAATGCTTAAATTCCTGCAAAACATTACTACAAAGGGGATGTTGACTTGATTGGCTAACCTACACTTCAGGCAACAAGGTAACACTGGCATAATCTCAACAAGCAAACAAACAAAATCACCAATCAAAGAAAAGGAACTGAAGAATACTTATAGGACAACAACGAATGGACCAACCTTGTATCTACTGAATCCAAAATCACTTCATCATTCTTAAAAACTGGCCATTTCAAAGCAGTCTACATCCCAACTAAAGGTTTATTGAGAATCACGGAATGCAGGACATCCATGAGCAAGATAGTAGGGGTCAGTATCGTGAGCAAGCAACATATACTTCTTCATCATTGGGAAATTGCCACGGACAACGGCTTGATGAATGACAGTCTGCTTGTACTCCTTCAAAGATCTGACGTTCACACCACCTCCCGGTCCATTAGGATATGGACCCCTTCTAGGAGGTCATACCCTACTGAGGTGTGCATGTGGAATCTTGATACTGTTAGAAAACAAAATGGAGTAGACCCACTTCTAAAGGGTCTCCTGCTACAACTGTACAAGGTGAACATCACATCAGGTTGATACACCAGCATGCACATAAGGTGGAATGTGATCTACACACTAGCTGTTGGCCATTGGAAACAACCTGATCTCAATATTACACAGTAAACGTTGTGTATATACAGCATGACATTGTATGTACATATATCATATGATAGGTTCATATCAAGTGGACGTTTGTATGGCTGGTGAACCCTTGATTAGTGAGATGATCACAGTTGGACCAGTTACATTCTCGTCCTGAAAATTACGTACATGTACTTAATAATTTATTGGAGAATTAATACTATTCATGGTCTTTGTGTCAGTTTAATAGAAAATCATTATTATGGCACATATGTACATGTGCTATAAATCTTATAGCTAACACTTGCATGATTGTTGCATATAACATATTGTATATAAATAAATCAGTAAATTAATCAATAAATACCATACATAATACACTCATATCATGTCATGCATCATATGTGGTTGTTTTCATTGCAAATAAGCACAAATAAAAGAAATTGGGTATATAGCTGATTGAAGTCCCACAAACTGATATTTATAAGGTACAATGCACCAAATTACCACATTCAATTTTGAAAGAAAAGGACTAGTAAGAATACAGCCGGTCCATCATCCAACAACAGGTCCTCCAACATATATCATAGACACCTCTGAGTTGCCGTAAACAGTTGATATGCAAGGAAATAGCTTGGTTTTTGAAGGAAGGTTTTCAAAAGGCATTCCAATATGGACATCATTCAGTTCAAATGAAACAGTTCCTCTGTCTGCATCCAAAATAATCCCAATCTTGTCTCCAGATATGACCTGAAAGAGAAAAAACGCACTGTGATTGGAACACAAAATGCCTACCACATGTAGGGACACCAGGAATCACTGGCATACTTCATTTGCTATCTTCCCCACAGTCTTGCCATCATGCTTTAAGTCATGCCGAACTACATCCCAACCCCAGGATTCACCGTCTTCTCCAATGACAAAGTAATAATCCTTTCCGTGTAAAGATGCAGAGCTGGTACAGATTCCAACCCCCGAATGAGATCCCAGCCGCGGAGATTCAAACCGAACAACCCACCGATGAATACCACAAGTGAAGCCAACGCTAGCCCGAGCAGCATCAGATGAGTTAGGTATAGGCTTTCTATGTACAGTGAAATGATTACCTAGGATGTACATGTTTCCCGATATAGTATTTTTAGTCCAGGCGCAAGCAAAAGCGATTATTCTCTCCTTGTGTGATAACCCACGGATTAAGTCAAACACTCGGGATTCAGCCGGTAGAAACCTTGCAGACGCAATATCCCAACAAAGGATGTTACCATCAGATAAAATGGAGTTCCATTCTGTACAAACAGCCGAACAATGAATCAAGTCCTCCCAGGAAAGGTACTTAAAGATACGTTCCAAACAGTGGATAGGAAGCTTAATTATAGCAGCCATGTTCCTAAGGTCGTTTGGGGAATCCCCTACGTATTGCAATGCAGTCAACTGAGAGCGAAGCGGAGAAATCCTCTTTTCCATCAAGGCAGTCAACTGAAAGGGATATAGATACACCTTTTCATAGGCGATGTTTAAGGAGACTTCACAAGGCCATAGAAAAGGGTAATAAGCTCAAGGCTCTGATGAATTGGATGTTTTGGAATGCACGTAGCCAGGAGTTTATAGCCTTGGACATTTCTAACTATTTACTATTGATACAAGTTTATGTCAGTGTGTTAGCACGATAGATAGATGGTTCAATATTCGAAGAAACATTTTCTGGAGCTCATTATTATCTAAGGCTGTCTTCTCCATGGTCAATTTGGATCTCACTATATCCCTCCTCACTCTAACCTATACCACTATATCACAGGTACCACTGCCTGAAGTTTATTTTATATCATTGTATGTTTATTCTACTTTAGACTCTTATGTGAAGTTCATGCTGGAGTCAATGAAGAAATTAGGATGGTAAGGTTGTGCCATTTTTTTCTGGTTTCTATAACTATACATACAAGCATGTCTCCACAAGTATGTGGGTTCACATGTGATATCACAGGCTTACTAATTTCAATTTGTATCTACAATTACAGTGAAGTGAAATTTCCACAGCATGTTGTATGTGAGCCTTGTGGAGGGAATGTTCTTGGTGGTTATGATCCTAAATCTAAGCAGGTACTGTACCTGAAAGGGTTAAAATGTCAGAGAATGTTTTCATTGTTCAATTGTCTTTTCTCAGATTGTCCTCTGTGAGAATTCCATTTATTCTCAAGGATGCATGAATGACGTGTTGACACATGAGCTGATACATGCCTATGATGACTGCCGTGCTCTAGTGGACTGGGATAATCTGGAACATTTGGCCTGCTCAGAGGTATGAACGTATCTCTATCTGCTGTTGTTGGACATGATTTATTGCCCTCATCCATGTTCAGATTAGAGCAGCTAATCTAAGCGGAGATTGTTTTTACTGGAAGGAAAACTTTGCCAGATTGAAGTTTGGTTGGAAAGCCCACCAGCAGGTGACGCATGTGGGGTTGGAGCAATGAGATTGTACTCTAATATTCATTTACAGATTTATATAAATGTATTGCATGTACATATCAAGTAATTGGTAGGAACAACTTCTCCAGTAATAGTCTCATGTGTACATACATCCTTGTTTCCATTCTTGTTTCCGTTTTCTGTAACATTGGAAAAGGGGTCAAATGGTTTGGTTATACAAAACTGTGTTAACCATTGTATCATTGGATTAATGCTGAAACATTCAATCAGTGACATCCATATGGATATTATTGTTATATGCGTCCACATTTCTGTTCATGTACAGGCGTGTTTGTATTCCCATCACAGGGTATGTGGTGTACACATAAACATATGTACGTATAGTATCAATTTTATCATTATTACAATTGCATAGGTAATTTTGTTGAATCCACACTTGCATGCATGCAGGACTGTGTCAAGGAAAGAGCTACCAAGTCAATATTATGTGTTCGAGATGTGTCTGAAAGTGAAGCAAAGCAGATTGTGGACAGGGTGTTCCCTATGTGTTTCAGAGACACATCTCCTTTTGAAAGAATCCCCCCATGATCTCGAGTGCTTTCATGTGGTCATTACTAGTGGATTCTAATTATATTATACTTCAATTATGCATATTTATAAAATTTATCATGTAATGTTTATGTTTATATGTATAAGCCGTTAATCAATCCATAATAATATTATTATTATGGTGCAATATACTGACTCATGATCACATTATTATACACCAGTAAGTGCATCTACGTATATACGTAACATTGTGATGCTCATATATGGCCCAGCATACATATTTCCTGGGACAGTGTGATATTGAATGCATTTAAAGGTTAATATGCAATAATTGAGTACAGTGGTACATTATAATACAAATGTTACACTTTGTATCACACAAAAACTAATTATTACTTTGTCTGTTATTGCCGTACGTGATAATTATAGGAACTGAAAAACAAAAAGTAACAGGGTATGAAATACATACAAGTACCTTAATGACCATTCAATTGGTCCTACAAACAAGGGATTTGAACATACGAACCAATGGAAGGAAGTTATAACTAGCTGCCACAATATCAGATACGTATGCATGACATCCACGACATACTGGAAACCCTATGTCGACATGGTACATAATAAATTTTAAGGAGTATTCCCAAATATACGTGTTTCTCATGAAATAGAGGGCTATGAAACAATTGTGGAGAACCCAAAGGTCGAGAGTACAGTCTGGCACCACTTTGGATTTCCAGGGGATCACAATGACTTTAGACTGATGGATAAGAAGCTCGTTTGTCAGCTTAACAAGAGCATGATGGCATTTAGGAAGCATGAGCAATCTTACCATTTCTCAAAAATGTGATGACGCATCACATTATGACATAGACCTCTGTGACATGTGACATGAATCGTGGCAGCACTGGTTATAACCCACTTATACGTATATGCACGTCCACACACCCATACACACATGTTCAGACATACTTAGTATAACGATGATGATTATGACAACCACCGCAATGAGAATAAGTTTCAACTGCAAAATTAAGAATAAGAACCATATGAAGTATACCAGAGGCTGATCAATCCATGGAGCAAAGCACTAAACATGAACATACACGGCAATTTTGCCACCACATTTGCTTCTGTAGCTTGTTTGAGGAGCGACGAAATTGCGTAGCACCAGCTACCAGATGATCTGCGGTGTTAACAGAAAAGGTAATACAATTATACTAGTACTGTCAATATTTTAACCTTGATCCATGCAAGGATGAACCACTACTTTGAAAATATATACAGTACAGCTAACATTATTCGTGGGATTTTCAAGGAATACAAATACAAATGATCACCCCACTTCAAGATCATAGCCATCACATTCATTAGCACTTCACGGAAATTATCAAAGAGTTAACTGGTGGATACAGTATGTGCATAAACCTGATTTCTCTTCAAGATCATCCAGTTTTTCTCCTCTCTGTAATACTTTGCCAATATTATCTCTCATGACATCCATCACTTCAGTTACCTGCCCCTGTACCCTATACAGCATATGTAGATTTGTGAGCTGGTAATTATTGAATAGTAAGAGGCTCAGTTTTTACTATGGTTATTGAAACATTGAAATATCCTATCTACTACGTGATACAAAAGTGTCTTGTGTGGTTAAAATACTAAATCAAAATCAATCAAAATTAATGAACACCTACAAAATCAATCACTTCACTGTCCAGTGGTACATAATATAAGAAAAAGTATTGCTGGATAGAAACAAGGCTCTTACAGGAAAGCTGTACTGAATCTGGTTTTTGGTGTCTAACAAATTCAACCATTCATGAATTGAGTTAATAATGATAGTATATTGCAGAGTTACCTTGAAATTGCACCACCATTTTCCCGTGGTTGTTCACTATCTCTATGAGATGATGATCGGTGACTGCTCCCTAGCTCACTGTAATAAGACAGACACACGCAGAACATCAATATGTGCACACTAAATTTTGGTTTCAATTCAATTATTATGATTGTTGGGTACGGTTTACGATATGTACTACCGCGATAACCGGTGACGCAAAAACGCAAAATAACGCGATAATACGCTTAACGCTAATAACTTTTTCCTCCACATAAATTCTGGTAGGTATGTGGTGAATAGGTGGCTATTCATGACTCCTTCCTGTCGCATCTGTATCGTCCCCTATTGTACTTTCTCCTACCAAACTTCGATTCATCTATTTCTACTTATATATTTGGCCCACCAATTTTGCAGGGGTGGTCTATGAAGTACTGGGCACACACTTCTCTATTAAAATTGTACCAGTCTACTACAATTTTTTTGGTAATCGCAAGTTCATTTACGGCCTTGCATACTGGTGTCTTGGTAATCCAAAGATGGATGAGGCGAATTATTTTTTCTAAACTCAGTTTTGAGTTACTAAAATAGCTGTCATGCCTCAGTGACAGCACTTTTTGGCAACCTTTTCTTGGACATCTCCATGCTCTTTTTTCAGGGTAGCTGTCACGAGGAACTTCTCTACATTCGCATCCACACTTAGGACATTCCATGTCGGATTTCAATAGCCCTACATCTCTACACCATGCAATGGTATTGTCTAGGGTATCCAGTCTCCTGCACAGGTCACAATAACTCATCTCCACAAGAAATCTTCCACTAACTTGAGATTGCACCATTGTTATCAATTCCTTTCAATATTATTTCAATTGATGTTTGTTATATGCATTCCCGTTTTATGCATGAACTGATTAATCATGTCATGTCATGTCAAATTCGAATTTCCCGCACTTTATATTATCGCGTTATTTTGCGTTTTTGCGTCACCGGTTATCGCGGTAGTACATATCGTAAACCGTACCCTGATTGTTATGTATACGAGCTATGTAGATGTAATAATTATAAATGAAAATAGATCACTCACACTCTGTCATTATATTCATCATCTGAATCATTATCTTCTACACCAAGCAGCGGCCGGTTCTAAGGTTGGTGGATGAAGAAATAAATAAACACAGGACAGCACTCCAGTGAAACTGTCCACAAAATTCCAGTGTATTTTAGCTTTGGTGAAAATTATTAGTACATAGAGGATTAGCCTACAATAGGAATACAGAGTACATGAATCCACTATAGAGTAACTTGTAGTTTGAGATGCTGGGTTTACTTTGGGACAGGTGCCTTTAAATATTGATAATATTAAACTATGGATAAGTGTCCAACACTGGTGCCTACTCTATGTATACAGATATTACTAACATGCATTCGAACCAATACCTGAGTTTTAAGAATGTTAATGACCAAATGTTGCCCAATACTCTGTTCACACCTATTGGGTCCAGGCATAGAATCATTGTACTACACTATTGTAAGGTCTTTAGACTGAATCAAAGATATTCTATACTCACAATACGAGCAATAATGAGTCATCATGTCTGAGATTGCCAGGAAATACAGATAAACAGAAATTTTGAAACTACATACAGTACAATGTGTGTATAATTGAGGTACTTGTACTCAGAAGAGGTAACTCACCTGTCCCGTATGGCCTTTAACGAATTTCGGTGGCATATTAGTTCAAACTTTAAAATTTCGCCGAGACTCATACAGTTGCGCCTTCAATCTCGGGTGTTCCGTCCCAAGTTGACTCCGACACCTTCTAAGCGCCCGTAATAAACGCCTGCCCCAAGTTGGCACCAGGAATTGCGCAAACACGCTTTACTTTTTCCGGCATGGCACTGGGGATTGCACATGAAGATCAGATGGTAAGTTTTATAAGTTTAAAGGCGATCATTTCATTATTGTGTCTTTAAATTATACCGATTACATGAGAAAAGAAACGCCAGGTATTCGCCTGTCTAGAACTTGTTCAATTTATTCTGCACAGTGATATTGTTTAGACCTTACATCACAGTTCTGTTCAAAGTTACATTTCATTATCATATACGAAGGTAGAGAACTGTGTCGTGTACAAAACTCACTCGTCGTCTAGTGATTGTGGAGCTATTCGAAGCCATTGTTCAAAATAACTATCAACGTGGTCCTTTGTCAGTACAGGTACACATATTTCCTTGCCATAGATGTCCTTGCTTTTTATGATGGGTACAGAGTTGTAGTCTACATTTGCTCTGAACCATTCCCCTGTAGCATAGCATCATTTGCAATAGATGAGCATTCAATGTTTTTGTATATACGTAAGTTGCAGAATGTACTGAGAAGATGGTTCACCTTCAATAGCATGGCATCAGTAAATGTCATTGTAATATGCTGGAATTATGTCTTACCTACGTACGTACGTATCTAATAATAATAATGAAACCTACAAAACATTCATCAATATCCAGTACTATTATTGCCTCATTGCTTAGTTGGTATGTACATAAATAGCATTTGAAAGTCTGCTCCAAGGCTACTCACGAGTATAATTGTGTACATACCTTTATGTCTGTGGCATTCACGTCAGTCCATTGAGCGGTGTTATCCATACTACCAAGACAATCCCACCAATATCCTCCATTCTTGTGGATGATATGTTTTGAATAAAGGATCTATAAGTGACCTTTGCTTTTTCTGGTTGTCGATCATGTTGGTGGGCACATGTGTACATATGTACATAGATGTGTGTGTGTGAATGGTAATATATTAATATTGTTTTCATAGTATACTGTACACACCGCTAACATCCAGTGCTTCCATTCTAGATGTACTGCTGCCAAAACATAATCGTATTTTTCAAATATGTCCTTGTCCTATAATACAACACATTATGTAATGGAGAATGTGGAATGGGCAGCAATAATTATGTATTAACAGTGATCGATCCACTGGATCATTTCAGAATGGCCCTTATGCATTGCAGTGAAGAAGTGATCTCCAAAAATACAGATCCTTTTTCCCTGTTTGGGAATGTACTTTAACATGATGCTGAGACGTGTATGGTTATTTTGAATTCACACCTGCTCTCTTGTTGTGGCAGCAAGCACAATATGGAAAGAGTCGCAAAATTAAGAGATAATAAGTAAAGACCCGAAAATTATGTACCTGTATTATGTACATATATTTCCTTGTGTTAGTAAGGTTGTCTTCAAACTGAAAGTATTATCATGCACATTTAATTCAATGTGCATAGTACGTACGTACGTCCTTACCTGACCCTGTATCCTTCTACCTGTAATCACCTCCTTGAGCATTTCAGTATCAACCAATGGTATTAAATCAAAATCTTTCATCGAATTCTATTTGTATTTAAATTTCTGGGTATTAGAGCATTGCTGGATGGTGTATCTGTTGCAATATGTAACTTACCTGAAATTTTGGACACTTACTGAAATGCACTGTTTTATATCTGCGAATCCTGTATCCCAGGAGGCTCTGTCAGCTACATATGTACACATGTATGTACATGTATATAGTATACATGTTTCAGATGTACATACGTACATACATACAATGAGTACATCCCGTGTATTACAATGTACATGTATTATTTCCCCACCCGGAACACAGAATGGTGTCCTTATTATAGAGGTTTCTATATTTCAGAGGTTTGTAATAGAGAGGTCCCAGTGTATGTTGAAATGGTAATACATACACTGTACTTTATAGCTACCTTACATTGGTCACTGTGATTGTATTTTTCACTGGCTTTGTGGAGGGATATTTGTGGTCCAGGACTACTTTCCCAGGTACTAATGTCCAATTTGCTGATCATGGTACCCACATACTCTTAGTCTTATTCACATCTGAAGCTGTCAGCACATCCTTAATAAGCCCATTTGATGTCAGCATCTGATGTTGAGGCTGTTTATGGTTGGATACATGGGCTATAACTCCTGGGACTCTGCACATCTACAGATGCGCATGGCTTTCTGGGCACCCTCACTGCTGTCTTGACTGGTACGGTTTCCAATCTTGTCTTCAATTTTGTTGTACTTGTGACAGTCATTTTATCAACAGGTTTCAAATATGCATCCAAAACTTTACTTTGCACCTTTCTATTGGTGAAAGGGTCTGGTAAGGAGTCCAACAAAGGAGTCCACTCCTTGTACCAAGTGGACTTCTTTGTTAGTGTGCACTCCTTGTCCCAAGTTGACTCCTTCATTGGAGTGCACTCCTTGTCCCAAGTTGACTCCTTCATTGGAGTGTACCCGTGTACCATGTGGACTCCTTTGTTAGGGTTATTCATGCCTATACACTACTTCATATCCTTATAAAGTCTGCTTGTTGTCCCATGCAAGGTGAATTGTTTACTCATGATTTGTTTTCCTTTTCTACATAGAATTAAAGTGATCATGAGATGTTTCTTTTCAAGAAAGATTTTTGTATTCCTTAGTTTTAAGTAGACATTGTAACTATTTTTAGTTTTTTTTTTTGTAATTTATGGCTTATACTGTTTTTTTTTGGAAATTTGAAAGAATATTGCTCCGCCTAATACCTATATAAGTGGTGAGCTAAATGAAACGCGCTGTGAACTCTAAAGTATATCGTACACGACGTTCACAATGTTCACAACGTTCAGTGTTCACAAAGGTCACAACGTTCACGACGTTCACAGTGTTCACAATATTCACATCCTTCAAGACGTTCACAATGTTCACAACGTTCACAACGTTCACAGTGTTCACAACGTTCACGACGTTCACAGTGTTCACAACTTTCACAGTGTTCACAACGTTCACAATGTTCAGTGTTCACGACGTTCACAGTGTTCACGACGTTCACAATGTTCACAACGTTCAGTGTTCACAAAGTTCACAGTGTTCACAGCGTTCACGACGTTCACAGCGTTCACGACGTTCACAGCGTTCACGACGTTCACAGCGTTCACGACGTTCACAGCGTTCACGACGTTCACAGCGTTCACGACGTTCACAGCGTTCACAGTGTTCACAACGTTCAGTGTTCACAACGTTCACAATATTCACAACGTTCTGTGAACGTTGTGAACACTGTGAACTTTGTGAACACTGAACGGTTCAGTGTTCACAAAGTTCACAGTGTTCACAACGTTCACAACGTTCACAGTGTTCACAACGTTCAGTGTTCACAACGTTAACAACGTTCAGTGTTCACAACGTTCACAGTGTTCACAACGTTTAGTGTTCACAACGTTCACAGTGTTCACAACGTTCAGTGTTCACAAAGTTCACAGTGTTCACAACGTTCACAACGTTCAGTGTTCACAACGTTCACAATGTTCACAACGTTCACAGTGTTCACAATGTTCACAACGTTCAGTGTTCACAAAGTTCACAGTTATAAAGTCTGCTTGCAAGTTGACTTGTTTACTCATGATGTGTTTACCTTTTCTACATGAAAATGATTATGAGATGTTTCTTCTCAAGAAAGATTTTTGTATAATCCTTAGTTGTAAGAAGACATTATAGCTATTTTTAGTATGATTTAATTTATAGCTTATACTATTTTGTTATTTTTTGGATTTTTGCAAAAATTATTGCTTCACCTAGTATATACAGAGTAAGTGGCGAGCTAAATGGAAGGAACGCGCTGTGAACTATAATTCAAGTATTACTGAGTATATATATATATACTTGCACGCATATACAATCAGAATTTTCGGCTACTTAATCCTCATCTAAATACTAAAAAACTTTCTATATCAGAACCTAGACACGATAATTGTTTGTTTCTTCTCTTGACAGCAATTCACTGCTCGTACTGATACGAACCGGCAACTCGGTCGGTCACTTGTGCAATTCCTGGTGCCAACTTGGGGCAGGCGTTTATTACGGGCGCTTAAAAGGTGTCGGAGTCAACTTGGGACGGGGAGTCAACTTGGTACGGAACACTCGGGGATTCACCGTCCGTGTGGTCGTGTCACAGAGGGAGGCGGAGTTTCGATTGTCACGTGCAGTTGTGACAGGAACTAATATTCATTCCTGGTACACGTGGATCGACATTGGTCGAGAACTTCAACAAATCCGACTCTTTAAATTGTTCTACGTATACAGTCTCTCTCCCCGCCAGTATAGTTGTAGTATTACACTATGTCGACGGGAGAGGAGGCCGTAACTGTCTCCTCTCCTACAGGCACTCCTGTGAGTGTCGATAAACTGTCGAGATTCGTGATCAGATGTGCTTTGGCGGTTCTTGACGAGAATGGCGAAGGCTCCGAAGAAAGTTTGAGAGCTGCTATCACTCAAGGTTCGGAAACGCTCAAGACGTTCATCACTGACCCGTTGCAGCGAACTTTGATTCTGAAAACTGACGAAGTTGACGAGGAGAGTAAGCCCGGCGGAGTGATGTATTCCTTCGGACTCTCGGTGAGCTACTCTGGGAAGGGATCAATTGTCTTCATTAAACTTGGTGGCATCATTGAAGAAGACAAGCCCATTTCTGGTCAAGTATGTATGTTGAACTTCAGTCAAGATGCTCCCCTGGAAGCTCTTCATGGTTACATGAAAGACGCTGTAGCACCTTTCTTCAACTCCTATGTTCATGCTTCTGGGAGAGCTGAAAGGTTTGTTCTACTATCTTCTTGTTAATGTAATTGATATTAATGCTGTTAATTTAACTTTTATTCTATTTATGGTATCATTAAAATACAACTAAGTCTTTGAGTGACAGAAGAGTTCATTTGCATTTCCTAAAAGTCATTCACACTCAACCATATTTTGCATGTAATGGCCCAGGTATTCCTTTGTGGTATTGCATCATCAATATGTTTTGTATTGCCATGTCATTCACAGGTAATTGAGGTTCGTATGACTGAGGTTATCGATATGTTCTTCAGTATGTAATTCATCAGTGTGTTTTGTTGGTGTGCAATGTTTACAACCCATGTTCAATTGTTGTTGTTTTATTTTCCAACTCAAAACACATTCAGTGCTGTGTATGTGGTGACATTATGAATGACCTGATGTCAAAATGTGTTGTAGAAAATTGTGAGGATGAGCAGTTTTGGTTAACACACAACTTTTCAGCATTGGAAGGACGTAGCCCTTTATGCCTGGGTCTCTGGTTCCTTGCGTCCATGTTTCGTACCAAACTTTTATTATGTTATGCTAGTTAATTTCATGTTTAGTTACTGTTATATTCCTTCAGTATATGATGTAATTTGTTTTTGTTGTTTGATCTTGTCTGGTTCTCAGGGATGGTGACAAGTTGGTTCCTGCTGTCCAGCAGAAGTTTAATGAATTAGAAGTCAGTTTGCGCCACCTTCAACAGAATATTGACATCCCAGAAGTGCAGTTGGTGGTCAACCCTGAGGTTATGGAAGTTGTGAAGAAAGCCACTGCAGAGAATAAGAAGCCATCTGTGGCTAGTTTCGGAACCCGTGTGACTGATTCCAATTTCCTCAACACTTTGCAGAAAGATGTTAACAGGTGGAAAACTGACATACAGAAGGTGATTGTTCTTGTAGTGCAATGTGATGGCCTTGCTTATTACTATTTGTTCATTTTTTTTGTAGGTCACCTCTCTTGACAGAGACCCCACTTCAGGAGATGCCCTCCAGGAAATCAGCTTCTGGTTGAATTTGGAGTATGCCCTCAGTCGTATCCAAAATAGAAGGGAAAGTCCAGAAATAGCCCTCACCATGGATATTCTCAAGGCTGGAAAACGATTCCAAGCAGTTGTTGGATTTGACACAGACACACGTGTGTACACACATGCATTTTTGCACCTGTCTTTCATGTTGGTGACTATCTGTGTTGGTTTGATTGTGTAGAACTGAAGGAAGTTACAGAGAAAGTGAAGGACTACTGCAATTTGATGAAAGATTTTCCATTGAATGACTTGTTGGCTGCCAGCAGCTTAGAAGGGATCAAAAGTGCTATTGCTGCTATATTCATGCACATGAAAAAGATGCGAAATACTGAATACCCACCTGCACGAGCAGTGAATCTCTTAGAAGCTATTTCAAAGGATGTTCTTTCTCAGATGACAAAAGTGAGAGTTACCTTATTTTTGAGTCTTATTGGTCTTCATCATTTCATTATTTTGATCAATCTGTTAGGTTTTGGGTACTCACAGGTTGCTCTTGGTCACTTATGAGGAATTCGAGCAGGTTTGCACTAGTGTAGTATGGATAAACAGAATTAGAAATGTTCATATTACATTCATATAGGCAGATCTATGTAGTGTGTATATGCTGTACAGACTTCACGTATACATGTGTCACAGCGGTATGTATGTACGTACCTTGTGAATATGTAATTAAGCATGAACATTATGTGGGAGGTTACCTAATGGTTTCATGTACATAACAATCACTTGATGTGTACTCATGTATAGACCATGGCACGAAGTTTTGAGGTGTTCACATCATGGGACGAAGAGTATGACAAGTTGGCAGGGCAGCTCAGAGAGGTTGCAAGGAGAAGGAGAGATGAGATGATCAAGATTGGTTACCGTATTGGAGCCCAAAGACAACTTCAGGAGAGATTGACAAACTTGAAGGAGTATGTGCCTATCCACGTACATTGTTGTCTTATAATGTGTTCATTCTGTGATTGGACTATTCCATGACTTTAGATTTCGACGACAGCACGAGCAGCTTTATTCAGTCATTACCAGAGTTTTGGTATCTGGAGGAGGTGGTGTCGATGCAACTACTCCTGGTGGAGAGTCTCCAATCATTGATGAACATTTCTTGCAGAAGGAAATTGTCCTGGCTTATGAGAATGTGAAGGTTATTGACTGTTTAGACCTCTCTCAAGAAGGAATTGCAGCTTGGGAGGCAGCCTTGAAGAGGTAAGGGTGTGAGTGATGTTTCCACGTATACAGTGGTGATGGTTCGTGGGTTTGTGGCTGATATATTCAGGTATGACAAAAAAAAATGTATCCCACCATATTCAGGTATGATGAACGGATTGATGTAGTGGAGACCAGAATTGCAGCCCATCTTCGGGATCAGCTTGGAACGGCAAAAAAGGCCAATGAAATGTTTAGAATTTTCTCTCGTTACAATGCACTGTTTGTGAGACCCCACATTCAAGGAGCAATCAGAGAATATCAAACACAGCTTATCCAGAGGGTGAAAGAAGACATTGATGGTCTTCACCAGAAGTTTAAGGTTTGTGGATTGAATCTACATGTATAAAGTTGATAGTATGTTTCAATTTGAAAATTTGTTTGAATATAGGGTCAGTATGCCAAAAGTTCAGCTTTCAGAATGAGTACTGTTCGTGATATCCCTCCTGTCGCAGGGTCCATAATCTGGGCTAAACAGGTATGTTTGCTCTGGTCTTAGTTGACAACTGAGGCATTTTTGATATCAGTAATGTCCACATACAGATTGATCGACAACTGACGACGTACCTACAAAGGGTAGAAGCTGTTCTTGGTAAAGGGTGGGAGAATCATGTTGAAGGGCAAAAGCTGAAAGCCGATGGGGACGCCTTTCGCCAAAAGTTGAACACCCAACCATTATTTGAAGAATGGAAGAAAAAGGTTTTGATAAACTATATTTCCTGATAGATAGCATGCACTCATGTCTGCATACACATATCTCAAGTTCTTCGTCTGTATTCATTTCTGTACAAAAGGTGGAGTCTCAACCTGCTGTACAAGGAAGGATTTTTAGCATTGTTGTCCGTAAGGCCAGGACTGGTGAGGTTCGAAAGCTGCAGGTGAACTTCCAGTCTGATGTCATTCAGCTCTCTAAGGAGGTGAGATCTACAGTACATATGTTATGTGCCGTAAGCATCCATGAATACACTTTGTATGCTGTGTATCAATGCTGTGTGTTTAATCAATCAGGTTCGAAATTTGAGGTGGATGGGATTCAGAGTCCCTTTACTGCTAGTAAACAAGGCCAACCAAGCAAATCAACTGTACCCTCATGCTGTTTCATTGATGGAAAGTGTGCGCACGTATGAACTCACCTGTGAAAAAATTGTTGCCAATGAACAAGTTGCGCCACTTGTCAGCTCAGCAAAAAGAGACTGTCAAACAGCCATTCAGGAGGTTCGTACAAATTGTCTACAGTTTATATTGTGTATGTACCTATGTATACATGTAGTATGTATGTACATACGTATGTATGTATCAGGGGCGGATTTAGGGGGGTTTCCAAGGTTTCCTGAAACTGGTCAAGTCTGTAACTTCCCTCAAAAAAAATAAAAGATGGTTTCCTACAAATGTCTCTTGAAAAAAGCAGCATGATTCAAAAGTCTAGCATATTTTTGATTTGGAGGTTTATAAATAAATAGTACTCAAAATATAGCATTATACTCAGCCAGAAATTACCAAATCATATTCAGTCAGGCACAAATGATCCTCATCGTTAAAACTCCATTTAATGATTGCATCATCTGAACCCCAACTGATGCTATAATGATGTCATTGATTTTTACCCTAGCAAAATGGCGGCAGAACAGGTATCTTTATTTGCATGTAATTTTACTCGAAAACGCCATTGCACACCCACATAGAATGAAATTAAGCAACATTTTAAATAACTGATTCAGAAGTAAAACTCATTTGATTCATAATTTCATTAGCTATAACAATGTTAATCATATTTGGTCTCATGTGGCTGTGCATATGACGGGCTCTATGTATTTGCTATGCGGATGTGCGTCAACATTGCAAACATTTGGTCATGGAAACTAGTCAAGATATTTTCTAAATCTGCCCCTGCTGTATGCATGTACTGTACGTATGTGTATGTCTGTATATAATACTGTAGTAGAGATTGTCATGCTGTACATGTATTGCATTTGGTCTACAGGGTATGCAGTTGGAGTGGAGCTCATTTAGATTGGAAAACTATGTCCGCAAATTTGCTGATGTAGTCTTTGGATTCCAAGAGAGAGTGGACGAGGCTATTCTGCACAATGAAGAACTGGAAAAGGAGATTAGTCTCCTATCAACTTGTGACTATTCAAAGGATACCTATTCTCAAATACTGGAGAGAATCCAGAAGACAGTGGATGATCTGAACTTGCATTCCTATTCCAACCTACAACAGTGGGTTGCACAACTTGACTCCAGGGTAAGACTGCACTAGTGCATCCTGGCCCTATAGTGTGTAGCTAAATCGTCAACTTTGCTCAAAATTGACCAAATATACGTAATTTGTGAGTGTTTTACCTCTCTCTACTCAGTTTTCAACTAGACAAACCATACCTTATCTTTATGGTCACATAGTTACCCTATCATTACACAACACCATATTGCAATAACAACTTTTTCTAAGCCATGAACAAAGGTTAAAGTCGGTAGCACATGAAAATCACATACTTTGTTAATTTTCTTTACCATGTTGTGCCTAACATAGGCCATAATACTTTTGTGTATATTTTGGAAAACCTATATGTGTAGTAACCTGCAGTTTTTCTTAGATCTTTGTATAGGTCTATGGTTGGTCTTAGTATTTCCAAAGTTTCTCCTGTACAGTTACTTTGTTCAGAGGTCTACAAATATACACCCACACACTTTAGATCACATTAGGGCTAGATCATGACATTATGTACGTATGTATATATAGTAATGATTATGTTCCTAGCGTAGGGAAGCAGCTGCAATTTTTATATCAGTACATAGCAAGCCAGCACTCCAGTTCATTAGCCAAACAGTCACTCAATATACTAGGTTTAAAATCTTGAAACTAGTTTCCTGGCAATATCAATGTTCTGAATCAAATATATTAAGTAATTCTTGTGGCTAATAAGGTGGGGATGGTTTCCTATAACTCTTGTACTATGACTCCTCTGTGATTAGCAGATTCGCTTCCACTACTACTAATAATAGGATGTGACACAAAAATACATTGATTGATCATCTCAGCACTGGTATTCCTTTTGGAGAAATTCTGTTTGTAAAGATGTGATTATTGTACATTCATGTACCACTTGTATATTTGTGTATGGTTACTTCAGGTTGAAGAAGAGTTAGTGAAGAGATTGGGTGATGCAATCACATTGTGGACTGCCAGTCTCACAAGCTACAGTCATGAAAGTGCTGGCACACTAGTGATAGATGACTCATCAGCTAGAGGAGATAGGCCACGGCTTGAGGTAAGCTGTCTTCTACACAAGAAAGCATATGTAGTGACAGTCTTAACCTATAGGCTCTTTCCTATAGCCAGTACAGTTGGAGTTGAGGATTACCAACCAAGTGATGTACCTAAATCCACCAGTGGAAATGGCTCGTTCCAAGCTCATTGATCAGTTTCATTTTTGGGTTTCTGTGATTACCGGTTTACCCAGGATACAAAGTTCCAGATATCAGGTATGCAAAATATACGGTAGGCGCCAAAATAAACTTTGTGTTCCGTTTCGTCTAAACGCAGCTTCGTACTTTTTGCCTACGGAAAATAACTAAAACGGAATGGAACGGAACAAAACGGAACCTGCGAAAAGACGGAGAGAACGACATGTGTTGATTTGAACGTATTCTATCAAAGTACAGAACGATTTGGCTAGATATTCGATTATAAAGGTCTCATCGCTTTAGTACCGAATAAAACTACCACAAATGGATTCATCTAAGCAGTGAAGGCATCTTCCGGAATGAAGAAAATGGCGTTTCTCGATCGATCGATCCAGTGAACTCACCTCGATGCATGACTCATCCCTGTTGTACTAATTCCTTCTTCTCTCAAACGAACTTGGATAGTAGGTGATTTGATGCCATTTGAATAGCGAACTACAATACTCTGCTTTCTATAATGGCTGTAGACTATAGTTGCTTCATAGCACGTCTCTCCGAAGTACGTAAATCGGACTTGAATGATACACGACGAAATGTACACACGTTTATAAATTTATGTGTTAGTTAGCGTTGATCAACACCGTTCGTTTTTTGAGGAATAGAACGAAACGAAACGGTACGGACGGATGGAAAAAAGACGAAAACGGAACGATCCGTTCGACCGTTTCGTATTCGTCTGTATGAAACGGAACGCAAAGTTTATTTTGGCGCCTACCATAATAGTGGTTGTATTATGCAGTGTATCAGACGTCACTGATTTGGTTGAAATCTGTTGTTTATGTACAATACAAAGTCTTGAATGATATCACTGTCTTCTACAGCATGTACATAATACGTATGTATGTATGTAGGTTGGACTGAGTGGTTCAGATGAATCGGCAAGCACCACCTATAGTAGTCTTCTTGGCAAGCTCATGCAGAAAGACACACAGTACCTGATGAATGCTTTTTCTACAATTGACAAAGTTATTGGTGATGTGTCCGCGTATGTCAAGGTGTGGCTGCAATACCAGAGTTTGTGGGACATGGAACAAGGTACTATTTATGGTCATCTGGGCGAAGATCTTGCTAAATGGCAGCAACTCCTCCATGAAATCAAGTAAGCTTGTGTCCCATCCTTCATCAGCATGTTGTACATACAATTCATTATTTCGCTCGTGTTACAATGCAGTCTCTCCTCACTTTCTTTAGCAATTGTATGATTCATCCTATTGTATAGACTTCACTGTACATGTGTATTTACTGTATATATAAGTACATGTACATACTGTACATGGGTATGAATGTACGTACATAGTATGTACAGTATATATGGGTATCTACCAAATGCTGTATATTCGACTTTTGTCTTAACTTTATGTAGGAAGTCGCGCTCCACTTTTGACAACACTGAAATCAAGAAAGTCTTTGGACCTGTGATTGTGCACTATGGCTATGTGCAGAAGAAGGTCAATGACAAGTACGACACTTGGCATAAGGAGGTGCTCACCAAATTTGGAGGAATGCTTGGTCAAAACATGCAGGACTTCTATAGCTCTGTGTCCAAAGTATGCTTGCAATGTGTACTGGTGATTCCTTGGTCAATGTGTGATGATGGAGTCTTTTGTGTAGGCCAGAACAGACTTGGAGAATCATTCTGTGGATGCTGCAACAACATCAGAGGCTGTGTCCTTCATCACTCTTTTGCAAGGCTTGAAGAGAAACCTTCGCACTTGGGAGCAGAATGTTGAAGTGAGTGCACTGAATGGGCAGTTCAGTATACTATAAAGCAATACAGTGGAACCTGCCTAATCGGGCACTTCTATAAACCGGCATTCGCTTAAATCAGCCGAGATTTTCAGGCACAGACTACTTTGCCATACGAAAGTACCTGCCTAATCTAGAATTCTGCTAACCTGCAATTCGGCATGGATTTTTCTGTCCCAGCAGGCCAGAAAACTTCAATAAACTGACAATCTCCTCGAAACGCTCTTATATTGCAAGCAAAAAAAAGTAAAAAGAACGGTATTCATTGTCGTTTTTGTCCATGTCAATCTGCCATTTTTTTCAGTGATATCATACAAAATACGAAGAGAACCTAGAGTTAAACAATGATGTAATATTGGACGCAAGTGCTCTGTATGCGTGTGATTCATCATATATCTCATATTATAGATCTGATTTGGACAACATATTTTATCACTTACATATTGTATGTATACATAATGACTGTTTATATTTGAAAATGGTACGTAATCATTATCATAATTTCGTGAATTCAGAATACCAATATCAAAAACCTCTATAATCCAGCAACCAGCTAATCCAGTTCTATTTATCATTCCCCATCAGATGCCGGATTAGACAGGTTCCACTGTACATGAATTCTATAGAGTTCCAACTATTATTAGGAGCTGCTTGACTGAATTATGTCTGTTTTGATTAGATTTAAGTGTGTTAGTATGTACTTGTACTTGTTATGTAGAATGTGTATGATGAAGATGTATTGCATATATTTAGGTTTTTAAAAGTGGGCAGAAGATTTTGGATCGTCAGCGATTTCAATACCCACCGAACTGGTTGTATGCTGATAATGTCGATAGTGAATGGTCGTCTTTCACAGAGATCCTGAAACGCAAGGACAGTGCAATGCAGAGCCAAGTTGCTACCTTGCAAGGGAAGATAATGGCTGAAGACAAGGCAATGGAACAGAGAGCAGTTGATTTACTGAATGAATGGGAGAAAGGAAAACCTATCCAGGTTAGTATAGTAACTATTGTATTAGTGTCACTATACTACATGTATTTGCTTGTGTACATTACGTAAATGTACTGTATATACAAGTAATAGTTGTACCCTGCTTTTGGTCTCAACTGAGATCCCCTCAGTACGTTTCCCATGTACCGAGGGGTATCAGTTGATTTACTGCTCAGTACACTCCCATGTACTGACCAAAAGAGGGGGACAACTATTATGTATCCCGCTAAATAGTGCGATTACGAATAATTGAGATGGATTTCATTTACGACATTAAAAAAGACGATTTTCTCAAAGAGCTGGAGGTCACTATCTACCCATTCAGATGGTTTCTTGGCTGCTCATACTCCCTGAATCAACAAGCGTCGGGATATTCACCAAACGAACGAGGAAACTTGCTGATCCAACGTGCCTTAGGATACTTACCAAATGAACGAAGCAATGATTATGGCTTCTTTTAGTGGAGAATCTGAGAAATCCTTTTTCGAGCCAAGAATATGGCCGAGAATACACAATAGGCATGTACGTAACAACATGTGTTGATTTATTAATACTACACAGGGACATTATAACGGACCCCGAAATGGCAAAAAAATGGCGGACGCGAATCGACCCTGAATAATATACCGCATTTACGAAGCGAAGGAATAATCATTGATTGTTTTTGTAATCTGTACCAATAATTTCAACATTCTTTTAAAGCCTTAATAAAGAATTGATTCGATATCTTGTACCAAGAAGCTATAAACATATCATAAAAATATTATACTTTTGGCTAAAAATCGCTTTTTTGCGCATTTGGCCTTAGACAAGTTTTCAAATGGTACCAAATGAAACAATGTATCATTATCTAACGTTCTGCCGTGAGACAAGATGTTATAAGCTCAAACACACGAGTTATAACTGAAAATGTCCTTTAATTCGCATAAAACGCGAGGAAAATAGACGTAATGCCTGCATAACTTTAACATACCTGCTTATAACATTTTGTCTCACCGTCAGATTGTAGATAACGTCGCTATTCATCGTTATAAAATACAAGAACACGGGGAAAAGGCCATTTGCAAATGCGCCTAACACGATTTTTGAGAGACGACCTTCCTGGCAGCCATTTAATGTGACGTTTCTATAGTTATTACGCAAGGTGTTATGACGTAAGAACCATCGTTTCGACTATTGCAAGGTTCCTGAAGATCGTCTGCAACCCACGTTAACTTTGAAGATTCTTACAGGTAAGTATGTAAATTTTGTACTGGAATGAACAGTGCGCGTGGGTTCTTAAGGTTATCCAATCGTGAATCTTTCGCGCAATTGATTAGATTGTCAATGTTATAGGCGCTTTTTGACCTGATCCGATCTGGATTTTTAGCGCATGAGTTTCATTTCACCTAATGCAAGTGGAGATAATGTTTGATTGTATTCTGATAGCATTTCAGCAGTACATAGTCGCATAAGACATGTCATTTCTCGCAGAGTTTGTCGCCCGAACGATTTTATTGCGCAATCAATTCTCCGTAAGTCGTTACGTAGGTGATAATTATTTTACATTCCAATCCTTTAACGCCCGAAATCTCCTAAATCCTGATGTCCGTTATAACTACCCTGTGTAGTCACTTAAAAACTGAAGTACATCGTTAATAAGGTCAGTGTTGTACCCCAGTACATCATGAATGTACTCCAGTCGGTCCCTTTGATCCTAAGTGACAATATCACCAATCGGGATACGTTATATTTTATGCCAACCTGAAAACTGTATTTACATATATCAACTACATGCATATTATGTACTTATTGTGTATACTGTGGGATTATGTTAACTTACGTACATGTGTGCATAGTATGTTCTCCCAATGTTTAGGGTAACTTGCGCCCTGATGATGCTTTGGGTAAACTGCAAATCTTTGAAGGAAAATTTGCACGTTTGAAAGAAGAAAGAGACAATGTGGTGAAGGCACGAGAAGCATTGGAGTTGGAAGCTGGTAGGAATGTGCTGTATTAATTTTGATACTTTTGCATTCAAGTTTTATTATTTCCTTTAATTTATCTTGTAAATCATATTTGTGGCCGGATTCATCGGATGTTCGAGTGAACATATTCATATTATGTACCTGAGTATTCAGACAGTGTCATCTTGAGCATGTTCAGGACAGCGAAAAGTATCTCGATATGTGTGTACATTTATGCGTGGCATCTCCATACATGTTTTTGTAGGTGGTTCATCCTTGACTCACGATAGAGTCCTGGCTGGCGCTGAGGAACTCCAAGATCTCAAAGGTGTTTGGACAGAGTTGGGCAAGATATGGCAGAAAATCGATGAAATGAAAGAGAAGCCATGGATAACCATAGCTCCTAGGAAGATACGGCATGAATTGGAAGCACTGATTGAGCAAATGAAATTGATGCCTAACAACCTCAAGACGTACTCCTCTTACGATTATGTTCTGAAGTTGATAAGGGGCTATCTCAAGGTAATTGTGTTCATACGTACACACGTATGTAAATACATACATTACATAAACCTGTTCAATCTTATCTTGCTGTGTGCCCTTTATATGTATGAGTATAAATGCAAGCATGCGTATATGTACGTACATACGTATGCATGGTTTGAAAGCTAACCTGGTATGCACATACGTACATAGTACTTTGTGATTGTACTGTAAGGCCATATACTGTAATAATAGTGGAGTTTGAGACAGAAGAAGTTTTACATCCTTATGCTGTGTTAAAACATACCTACTGTATGATATGTATAATGTACGTATGTATCCTCTGTGTCTGCACATATGTACTAAGTAGTAGATAAATCCCTCCTTGGATAGGTACATGGGAAATGTACTCATTGCAAAGACTAATTGACCGAGGGCGCAGCCCGAGGTTAATCAGTCTTTGCAATGAGTACAATTTCCCATGTACCTATCCAAGGAGGGATTTATCTATTATGTATCCTGGCAACTCAGAACCAATTACATTTTGTCAAAAAGTGTACCAAATTAATCAGGATTTGTCGAAAAGTGTATCAACTTAATCAGGATTTGTCGAAGAGTGTATCAACTTCATCCGTTCTGAGCTAGTACATGGGAAATGTACTTAAGTCGGTTCCTTTGATGTTACCTTCAACCAGGATACATTAGTAACATGTAGCAACTTTAGTTTTGTGAACAGCTACACTCTGCCTAAAGGCCTATTCACACCGACGCGCAAGGCGTTTCGCAAGGTAGGCGCTTACGCAACGTAAGGAACTACGCTTTGGTCTGAACAGAAACGCTGACAAACGCCGAACGCAACGCAAGGAGGCGCTGGAGTTGAGCTCAGCTCAACTCCAGCGCCTCCTTGCGCTGCGTTTAAAGGAAAAATGGCGACCATTGACGATGGAAAGCTGATAGAAGAGGTCCGTGAACACGAAGTGCTTTATAATATACGCCTAAAAAATTACAAAGACCTCAATGCGAAAGAATCAGCTTGGAAGAAAATCGCTGAGGCCGTAGCAACCTATCGTATTGCTCTGGTCCCATTCTAAAATACTTAACAAAGCTCTCTCGATCTTGTAGTCTCATCTCTTGCACTAACCGATGATATTCACCAAAACTCACCCTCCTTTTAAAAATTGGTCGAACCCAATGTCTTCTACTGCGTTTTCTTCTCCTTTTCAACAGTAGGAGTGCCAAGATTTGCACTTGCAAGATGAGTGTGCAATACTAAATAGCGTTTTAAATAAACGTTACTATAAGTGTATGAAAATATAGAGCTTTGAATAGTCGAAACTTACTAAAACATCGTCCTCTAGGATATACCTTACCATCGTCAAAATTGCCGCGCAAACCTTCGGTGTGAATGGTTTTTCGCTAAGAAGAAACGTCGAACGTTGCGTTGCGAATTCGTTGCGCCATTGTTGTGATTGCGTAACGTCTCGGTGTGAATAGGCCTTAATGCATGGCTATGTATGTACATGTAGCTGGTCTATACCTAACAAGGTACATACCTGTATGTGTATTAACATATGTATGTAGGTCAACATATTGGTGACTGAACTGAAATCAGAAGCTTTGAAAGACCGTCACTGGAAAGATCTTATGAAGAAGCTACGTGTTCGATGGGTAATGTCTGATTTGACTTTAGGTCAAATTTGGGACGTTGACTTGCAGAGAAATGAGGCAGTTGTCAGAGACATCATTCTAGTGGCACAAGGTGAAATGGGTCTGGAGGTTTTCCTCCGGCAGGTGAGGAATCAAGCAATCCCTACATATGTACAATTCTGTGCTGCTCAGTGATGGGAAGAATTTGCGTGTTGAAGCTCTATACTTAGACTAGTGAAACCACACTGGATTCCCCTACTGAGAGCAGCACCATCCCTTGCCAGTATCTGTACATCAAAAATTGTAAAAAAATATACAATATGTAATCTACATTCTGTGTGGATGTACAAATTTGTGACACATTTGTAACGTGTTGTGTTGTATGCACTGTGTGGATGCCTTGGATTCGTGTATGTGTATGCATACTAATTTTATGGATGATTTTATAGGTCCGTGAATATTGGAATGGCTATGAACTGGAGATGGTGAACTACCAGAACAAATGTAGACTGATCAAAGGATGGGACGATCTATTCAACAAGTGTAAAGAGCACATTAACCAAGTTGCTGCCATGAAACTCTCTCCTTACTTCAAGGTAGAGGAAGGTGGTGGGGCATGTGTTAATCCATCCCTACGTATTGTAGTGCTTGTGTATCCTGTCAGGGAATTACTGTTTTATGTATCTGGTCTTCATTGTTGTTTTGTAGGTTTTTGAAGAGGAAGCTATCGCTTGGGAAGATAAGCTGAATCGCATCAATGCTTTGTTTGACGTCTGGATTGATGTGCAGAGACGCTGGGTCTATCTTGAAGGTATATTTGAAGGAAGCACTGACATACGACATCTGCTGCCAACTGAAACACAAAAGTTCCAGAGGTTTGTAACACCTGTCCCACCACCTCGAACCCCTACAAGTGTTTCATGATTGTTATCTGATGTACATTATTAGTATCAGCACCGAGTTTGTGAGTTTGATGAGACGTGTGGCAAAGTCAGCTCAAGTTATGGAGGTTCTTGGTATACCTCAAGTTCAAAAGTTGCTTGAAAGGTTGTCTGATCTGCTAACCAAAATTCAAAAGGCCCTTGGTGAATATTTGGAAAAAGAACGTGCTGCTTTCCCAAGGTACGTATGTACATTTGTAGGTAATTTGTAGTTGTCTTCCCGTATTGCATTAGAATCTATGGAAATGTGTGATATTTGTAACACTGCACTACTTTATTACTATGATAAGGTACTGATGACCGTGTACATTACTCCATGAATGAAGACATAAGGGCTATTTATACAATTGCATACTCATCAAGCTCGATGTATAAGTATTGTCTTCCCAATTTCAAAAATGTATTTGTGATTTAAAGGTTCTACTTTGTTGGTGATGAAGATCTAATGGAGATAATAGGTAATAGCAAAAATGTGGCCAGACTTCAAAAACACTTCAAGAAGATGTTCGCTGGAGTGTCGTCAGTCATTTTAAATGAAGAAAACAGCCAAGTTCTTGGTGTAATGTCTAGAGAAGGAGAAGAGGTAATTCGATATTCTCCTGTGTTGGCCAATATCTATGTTATCCCGAGTTCACCTGTTTTCAACGGTGTTTGTGATCTTCCATGTCCTCTTGTTTGTACTTGTGTGTTAACCTGTACCTTTGTTCAAATGTCCACAAGTTTCAAGGCTGAGGGTAATTGTCTGTTAATTGAAGTGATGTTGTTGTGGTGCTAGGAACACTGTATTTCTTTTACTTTGCAACTAAAGGCCCTATTCAAAAAGCCTGTTGATATTGTGGATCGGCGCATCAATGAATGGTTGAAGTCTGTTGAAGAGCATATAAGAATAACTCTTGCAGAACAGTTGGCACATTCTGTTGAAGACAGTAAAGCATTTAATGTTGAAAGTCCTGATCGTGATAAGTATTTGCAATGGCTAGACAAATATCAGGTATGTGTGTATGTACATGTATGCTGTACGTCAATTTAACATTCAACATGATAAGGTTTGATTTTCTTCTGTAGGCTCAAGTTGTTGACTTAACAGTGCAAATTACATGGACTGCTAATGTTGAACTTGCTCTCACACAAGCAAAAGGTCAAGATGTTAGTCCGCTGGAGAGAGTGTTGCGAATTGTCAATGGGACAATGAATGTTTTAGCAGATTCAGTACTACAGGAGCAACCATTCCTTCGTAGGAAGAAACTTGAACATTTGGTATGAAATTTTATAATGTGTACCATTTTGATTCGCTTCACATGTACGTATGTTTCGACACTGTTACATTTAGATTACTGAACTGGTGCATCAGCGTGACATGACCCGCTCACTGATCAGAGATAGAGTAACTGATCCTAAAAGATTTGAATGGCTCTCTCAAATGAGGCTGTACTTTGACCCAAAGCAGTCCAATGTTCAGCGACAGTTGACCATCAGCATGGCAAATGCTAACTTCTTCTATGGCTTTGAGTATCTGGGTGTCCAGGAGAAGCTTGTTCAGACTCCTCTTACCGATCGACTTTACCTTACAATGACACAGGCTCTCAAAGAAAGACTGGGTGGTTCACCATTTGGCCCGGCTGGAACAGGAAAAACTGAGTCTGTTAAAGCTCTAGGCAATCAACTGGGAAGATTTGTATTAGTGTTCAACTGTGATGAGAGGTTTGACTTCCAGGTAGGTGTGTCTGTCTGTGGAAGTTGTGTTATGAGTGCAACTGTATTGTTTGTTACACACTAATCGAACATTTGTGTGTAAACAGACGTACGTATAAACAATACTCCAGTTCTGACATACATATGTATGTTATGATTGTGCTTAGTGCAAGAAAGGATTGATATGAATGGTATGTCAGCATAATTCCACTCCATTTTCAATACACTTATGACCAGTCAGTATCCTGATTGATTGGCAGTAGAACATGTTATGCTCCAACTATAGTCCCAAGCACTGTTACAGCAAGTAGCACTGTGGTCCTTCCTACTCCTTGTAAGGTGATAATCATTGTTTCTAATCTTTACTGCTAATAGAATTGACCCTATCTTTGTGTTTGTTCATTTCGTGTATAATATGCATACTTGTACAGTACCAATGTGATATTTGTGTACTGTTTGATGAAGGCCATGGGTCGCATTTTTGTTGGACTGTGCCAAGTTGGTGCTTGGGGGTGCTTTGATGAATTCAATCGATTGGAAGAGAGAATGCTGTCGGCTGTATCTCAACAAATCCAAGCTATTCAGGAGGCCTTGAAGGAACAAGCTCATCAGATTTCTGAAGGTAAATGTCTCTGAAAATGGTTTTGTACACATTATGTTATGTACAGTGTTGGTGAGGATATGGTTTGTTTCAAATTTGCCTTTGAATATTAATAATACTATGCATATTGATACTATGTACATTTACCCCTTGAAGGTATATTGGATAAGCCCATCACTGTTGATCTCCTGGGGAGATTGGTGAAAGTGAATACCGATACTGGTATTTTCATTACAATGAACCCTGGTTATGCTGGAAGGTCTAATTTACCTGACAACTTGAAGCAGCTGTTCAGATCTCTAGCTATGACTAAGCCCGACAGACAGCTCATTGCTGAGGTCATGTTGTACTCTCAGGGATTCAGAACTGCAGAAGTTATGTCGTCAAAAGCTGTGCCTTTCTTTAAGTGAGACCTCCATCTTACAACCCATGTGCTAAGTATGTGCCCTAACCTCCCATTCTTCACCTGTGTAGTTTGTGTAACGAACAGTTATCTAATCAAAGTCACTATGATTTTGGTCTACGTGCCTTGAAGAGTGTTCTTGTTAGTGCTGGCAATGTCAAGAGGAATCGAATTTTGAACATAAAGGAAGTGAAAAAGGAACGTGGAGAGACACTTGATGAAGCTTCAATTGCAGAACAACTGCCAGAACAAGAAGTGTGTTCCTAGGTCTTCAATAGTTACAGTACATGTACAATATATTACTATCCTTGTTAAATACAATGCAACATGCTTAGTAAGTACCTGGCTAGGACATACTCATGGTTAGTGAGTACATTTCACTTAGCCCCTAGCTCATGTACACTATGTCAACCAGCACTGATAGTAAATACTGTGTCCCAGTGCTGGATTCAGATGTGTCCCAGGTCTAATGACCGTGATACTACAATTGTTCTTAACTGCAGATTCTCATTCAGAGTATTTGTGAGACCATGGTCCCCAAACTGGTAGCTGAGGATATTCCACTCCTGTATAGCCTTCTATCGGATGTTTTCCCTGGGATTGCACATACAAGGAATGAGATGATGAAATTGAGAACGGAAGTTGTGAAAGTTTGCAATCAGATGCATTTAGTTCATGGAAGTGGTGATGAAATTGGAAATATGTGGCTTGAGAAGGTGTGTATGTATGTGTGTATACATGTCTTCATTTGAGGGTGTAATGTATTCTTATCTGCACTTGAGTATTATTCCAACCCACATGCATTTTTTCTATTGTTTGTTTGCATAGAGCAGAAATTATTGATATTTTGTGTATTATAAATAGTATGCTTGGTTTGTCCTCACAACTCATAACTACATGAGTACATTTGTACACATGTGTGGGTGGCTTGTGTTTCTGTACAAGTATATAAAATTTGTTGCAAAACCTATTATGCTAATGTACATCAGTATGTCTATATTTATTACAGGTGTTGCAGCTGTATCAAATAGCTGATTTGAACCACGGTTTGATGATGGTTGGCCCAAGTGGTAGCGGGAAGTCCACAGCCTGGAGGGTCCTTTTGAAAGCTTTGGAAAATCTGGAGGGAATTGAGGGTGTAGCCCATGTGATCGATCCCAAGGTGCAGTGTGTGCTAACATTTACCGCTCAATTCTTTATACCTTCCCTTGTGTTCATTGTGGCCATGCATACATGTACTGTATGTAAAACTGTCACTGATGCATATATACATGTGTACACAGAGTTGTATTCTGTAAATTGAATTGAAAAAAATTAGCTGAGTCATGCTCCAGCCCTAAATTTGAATAGTGTGTACATATGATGCACTTTCACTGATCATGTTTTCATGTTTCTGTTACATAGGCTATCACCAAGGAAGAGCTCTATGGTGTTCTTGACCCTAACACACGTGAATGGACTGATGGAATCTTCACTCATATTTTGAGAAAGTGAGTGGATCTTAGTAGTATTACAGTCACATACATACGTACGTATGTACATACTTGCATATCATTATGTTATTATGGTACAGTTCATAAAGTGAATATTCCCCCCATATAATACATTTATATACGTACATATACACTTATTGCTCCTCCTAAATTGTTGTATCTATGGCAGTAAGTACATGCAGAATAGTAGCCAGACAATAGTCTTTATTATGGGTAAGTACATGCAGAATAGTAGCCAGACGATAGTCTTTGTTGTGAATTTGAATTCCTGTCAATACAATGTTGTGGCTATGTCTTTCCTAGTTACCTAATAATCATTTCTCACTATAAGTTGACAGTGATTTTCATCCCAAGAAATTCGGTGTCTCGATTATTGGTTTGTTCAGTTATATAATAGCCAAGGTACGGTAGGCGCCAAAATAAACTTTGCGTTCCGTTCCATCTAAACGCACCTTCGTACTTTTTGCCCACGGAAAAAAAAACGAAAATGGAACGGAACGGAACAAAACGGAACTTGCGAAAAGACGGAGAGAACGAAATGTGTTGATTTGAACGTATGCGATCAAAGTACAGAACGATTTGGCTAGATATTTGGTTATAAAGGTCTCATCGCTTTAGTACCGAATAAAACTACCACAAATGGATTCATCTAAGCAGTGGAGGCATCTTCCGGAATGAAGAAAATGGCGTTTCTCGATCGATCGATCCAATGAACTCACCTCTTGATAAATTTACATATTATGACCCATCCCTGTTGTACGAATTCCTTCTTCTCTCAAACAAACTTGGATAGTAGGTGATTTGATGTCATTTGAATAGCGAACTACAATAATCTGCTTTCTATAATGGCTGTAGACTATGGTTGCTTCATCGCACGTCTCTCCGAAGTACGTAAATCGGACTTGAATGATACACGACGAAATGTACACACGTTTATAAAGTTATGTGTTAGTTAGCGTTGATCAACACTGTCCGTTTTCTGAGGAATAGAACGAAACAAAACGGTACGGACGGACGGAAAAAAGACGAAAACGGAACGATCCGTTCGACCGTTTTGTATTCGTCTGTACGAAACGGAACGCGAAGTTTATTTTGGCGCCTACCGTATATTGGAAATGCCTCTGATCTGCTGCTCTAAGATCTTGCTCATTAACTTGAAATAACAGCCAGATAGGCAATTTATGAATTGAGTTCACAAACAAATTGTCAGACAAATGTTTGTATTTTACCCATGTGTACATGTACTTTGGTAAAAATAATGTGTAAACTCAGTGGAAAAATGTACAGGTGGAAACTAACCTAGTACAAGTATGGTTGAGGGGGTAGAATGTTTATGAATTGTATTGATTTTGTGGAAATTTGACCTTCTTTTGTTCGTTTTTTGTGCACAAGTAGTACTTTATGTATGTGTGTTAACACGTTTAAGGTACCAATACCAGTCATTATAACATTATTATTGTTGTCATGTGTATTTGCAGAATTATTGATAATGTTAGAGGAGAAATTCACAAGAGACAGTGGATAATTTTTGATGGAGATGTTGATCCAGAATGGGTAGAAAACCTCAACAGTGTTTTGGATGACAACAAACTTCTAACTTTGCCAAACGGAGAGCGCTTATCTCTGCCACCAAATGTAGGTCCTGTTGATATTATGTGATAAATATGTGTTATTATAACTGTCTTCATTGTTTATTGTCCTTTGCTCCTGTAGGTTCGTATAATGTTTGAAGTTCAAAATTTGAAATATGCAACCCTGGCTACTGTCAGTAGGTGTGGGATGGTCTGGTTCAGTGAAGAAGTGCTCACATCTGAAATGATTTTTGAGAACTTTTTGAACTCTCTCCGTCACACTTCTATTGATGAAGGGGAAGAATATGCTCATTCTCGTGGGAAATCCGATGTTCTTTCACCAGAGATGCAGGTTAATGAATATATTTATTTATCTAATACATATACATATTTATGCAAAATACATCATGAATGTACATGTACACATGTGGCTTATTGTATCTGTATTTTCCAATCTTGTCCAATCTTATGTGCTTTCAGCATACACATGCTTAACTGTACATCCTTTGTTCTCTTCATGATGTTTAGGTGCAGAAGGATGTTGCTGATATCATTTCTTCTCACTTTGCCTCCGGGGGTCTTGTCATGAAGGCACTGGAATATACCGAAGGACTGGACCACATCATGGAGTTTACCAAACTGAGAGTTCTCAACGCACTGTTTTCAATGATACACCAGACTATTAGGAATGTCTTTCGGTACAATCAGACCCATCCTGACTTCCCAATGGAGGTACACTACTTGCACACAGCATACTTGTTTTGATGGTTAATCTACATGTGTATTTTCATTGTGTTACAGCCTAATCAACTCGATCGATATGCCAGTCGCAGCCTCATCTACTGTTTGTTGTGGTCTTTTACTGGAGATAGCAAACTAAAGTCAAGGCAAGACTTGGGAAACTTCATAAGAAATGTTACCACTATTTCTCTTCCATCAGCATCCACTATCCCAATCATTGATTATGAGGTTTGTGGTTAATTGCTGTTTTGCAGTGCATGTTCAACAGCTTTAAAGGTGCTATTTTAAATTATCACTACCTTACATCTTGCAGGTTAACATACAGGGAGAATGGATAACATGGCAATCTACTGTACCCAAAATTGAAGTAGAAACACATAAAGTTGGATCCCCAGATGTAGTGGTGCCCACTCTGGACACAGTCCGCCATGAATCTTTGCTGAATACATGGTTAGCTGAACACAAACCAATGGTTCTCTGTGGCCCCCCTGGTAGTGGAAAGACAATGACTCTACTCGCTGCCCTGAGACTGCTTCCTGACTTTGAAGTGAGTAGTGTTGAAGGTGTTCATTTCTTGGTACCATATGTTCCTTATGCAGTTAAGCCTTTTCACAACTTCACCCTTGGTTCTTCACTTTCATTATAATCAGATTGCTTTGTAGCCAATATGATAACTTTGTATGTGAATGCATCTGTGTCAACAAGACATGTTGTTATAAACATACTGCCCTTGTAAACAGGACTGCTGTAAAGATGTCTGACTATATCATGTTTCCAGTATGCACATCATGTACGTAAATATAATGTGTTATTGTTAGCTACTACACACAACATTGTATCCATGTGAGTGGTAACATCAAGACACTGCTATGTGTCTGTTATACCCTACAGACTTATATATATGACCACACTTTCATTAATGATAACCTTGAGTTGTTGAGTTCAATCACTCAAAGGACAATAATAGGATAAGATCAAGTTGTACCACCTTTCAAGGAGCCCTGTAGACTATCAAATTTATCTGCTCCATGTGTTCCTTCTAGAAAGTGGTACAGCCATTGCATATCTCCTGTATTTACATAATATGGTGCATATTAATACAAAGCATAGTGTACATACATACATATGTACGTACCCTATGTATGTATATGCATTTATTCCTTTTACATTAATTTTTCTCATAGGTTATTGGCCTGAACTTCTCAAGTGCCACAACTCCGGAGCTGTTACTGAAGACCTTTGAGCAATATTGTGAATTTAGGAAGACTCCTAATGGCATGGTTATGGCACCTATCCAAATTGGAAAATGGCTTGTATTTTTCTGTGATGAAATTAACCTGCCTAATTTGGACAAATATGGTATGTAAGACGCCATCCCATGCCATCCTCTTGAAGAAACGTATCCAATTTTCTTTGTATATGCTTATTGAATAGGTACCCAGAGAGTGATATCATTTATGAGGCAAATTGTAGAACATGGTGGTTTCTACAGAACTTCTGATCGCACTTGGATCAAGTTGGAGCGTGTTCAGTTTGTTGGTGCTTGTAATCCTCCCACTGACCCAGGCCGAAAGCCTTTGTCTCAAAGGTACGTACATACATAGGCTTTGACGAAATAATCACCCATGTTTCTCCTTAACACCAACACAACCTATTTTAGTTCTTTTTGCTCTTTCTAAAGGTTCTTACGTCATGTTCCAGTTGTGTATGTGGACTATCCTGGTCATCAGTCCCTGATGCAAATTTATGGGACCTTCAATCGTGCCATGTTGAGACTGGTGCCTTCATTGAGAACGTATGCTGACCCTCTTACTGAAGCAATGGTTGATTTCTATTTGATGTCACAGGTAAATTTCAAATGGTATAATGAAAAGGTGACAGTGATTATGCCAGGGTTCCATTTCTGTTATATTTTTAGGAACGTTTCACTCAAGATATGCAACCACACTATGTGTATAGTCCACGTGAACTTACCCGCTGGGTCAAGGGGATCTATGAAGCTGTAAAGCCCTGTGAAACGTTGTCTATTGAAGGTCTTGTCCGAATCTGGGCTCATGAAGCTCTCCGTTTGTTCCAAGACAGGTGAGTGTATTGCATAGTGCGTTGCTTCTGCTTGAAATTATCCCCTACTCAACTATTGCAGACTCATATATGATGAAGAACGCTCATGGACAGACGATCACATTAACTCTGTTGCTTTGAAGTACTTCCCAAGTATTGACAGACAGGCAGCTCTTGGTAGACCCATTCTGTTCAGTGATTGGTTGACCAGAGATTACCTTCCAGTGAACCGAGAGGAACTGAGGGAATATGTCCAGGCTCGTTTGAAAGTATTCTACGAAGAAGAACTAGATGTACCTTTGGTGTTGTTTGATGAGGTATTAGAACATGTCCTTCGAATTGATAGAATTTTTAAGCAGCATCAAGGTCATTTGTTGTTGATTGGAGTCAGTGGATCTGGAAAAACCACTTTGTCTCGTTTTGTTGCTTGGATTAATGGCCTTTCCATTGTGCAAGTGAAGGTTCATAACAAGTACACCTCTGCTGATTTTGATGATGATCTTCGAACAGTATTGCGAAGAACTGGTTGTAAGGTACTGTAGAGTACATGTACAAACACATTATGCATATGTACAGTATGTGTGCCCTGTGTGTAATAAACTGATGTGTACAGTCTGTGCAAGTTGTATATCCGTAATCAAGCAATTCCGTTACCTTTTGTTTTTCTAAATTAGGATGAAAAAGTGGTCTTTATCATGGATGAGTCCAATGTGTTGGATTCCAGCTTTTTAGAGCGGATCAATACCTTACTGGCTAATGGAGAAGTATGTCAGCTCTTCACAATGAATGTGCAAATGTGCTGGCTATGTTGTTTGCATTATGCACATCAACATGTGTATATTAACCTCAATGCAGTTATTTTAAATTCTTTGTATCAGTATTTTTTTCTGTAGCCTGTACCTATCTTATCCAATGGATTGTCCATGTGCTGTAGGTTCCAGGCCTTTTTGAAGGTGATGAGCTCACCACACTCATGACACAGTGCAAAGAAGCTTCCCAGAAAGTTGGACTGATGTTGGATTCTTCTGAGGAATTGTATAAATGGTTCACACAACAAGTAATGAAGAACCTCCATGTTGTGTTCACTATGAACCCATCCACTGAAGGACTTAAAGACAGAGCATCTACTTCTCCTGCTCTGTTCAACAGGTATGCATGTTGTGGTATGCGTGCAGTGTGCACACATACTATGAAAGTGAGCTGATTGAGTTGCTGATTAGTCATAACTGACATTTGTTCAATAGGTGTGTGTTGAATTGGTTTGGAGACTGGTCAACTAATGCCTTTTATCAGGTTGGTATGGAGTTTACTTCAAAACTGGATATCGACAGATCAGATGTGAGTTTGTGGTGATGTGTAATCTCCTTTTCAACTTTACTGCCATTTTCATCCATTGTACAGTACATACTGCCGGACTTCTTCCCTACTGTGTATCCTGATCTGCCAAGTACTCCATCACACAGGCAGGCCATTGTGAATGCCTTTGTATATGTTCATCAAACCATGCATCAAGCAAACCTCAAGTTGGCCAAAAGAGGAGGAAATGGAATTACTGTTTCACCAAGAAATTACCTTGATTTCATCAGTCATTATGTAAGCTTATTCATTTGTTTTGTACTAGCTACTAGCTTTTAGTCAGAATACCTACTGTAATCCAATTTGCTCACTCTGCATATGCTTTAGGTCAAGCTGTATAATGAGAAGAGGTCTGACTTAGAGGAACAACAGCTTCATCTTAATGTTGGACTGCAAAAAATTCAGGATACAGTTGAACAAGTTGAAGAACTTCAAGCATCTTTGTCCATCAAGAAGATTGAGCTTGAGAAAAAGAATGCTCTTGCCAACCAAAAGTTAAAGCAAATGGTATGTATGAACTTTAAGGTTTACCTTTGTTGGTGTGTGTGTGTGTGTGTATGTAGAGAGAGAGAGAGAGAGAGAGAGAGAGGGATGTAACATTGATGATAGTATGAGTTATTTAGGCTCCCATGTACGGTACACGAAGTAAAAAAGTAAAGTTCTACGCCGTAGCTACGCCCGTATTTGCATCCGTACGTAACCCGTACGTATTGAAGAAAATGCCCGTACTTGTTCCCGTACGTACTTGCTCCCGTACGTAAGTACGCCTGTACTGTTTTGTAGGTAGATTCCTTGCAGATCGTTTAATGCCTTAAGTGCTAACTCCCAGGAATTCTCTGTAGGTTTCGTAGACCTTGTTTAGAGTGTTTTTGAACGCTTTTCCACGATTTCGAGTGAAGCGAAGACTCATGGTTACGTTTAGGTTGTCACAGGAAAACGAGAGGAGGCTTTGAAGACAGTAGCTCCGATTGAAGGTCACACTATGTCGGCAAAACTGAGGATCTAACATTTAACACTTCTTCGACGTCGAATTCCACACGTACGTACGATACGTACTATGCTACGCCCGTTCTTTACTACGCCCGTAGTACGACCCGTACGTTTTCCTTACTACGTGCGTACTAGTATCCGTAGGTTATCCGTACTTACAAACGTAGAACGCCCGTAGTGCGTTTACTTTTTTACTTCGTGTACCGTATGTGTGTTTTTGAAGGTGCATGATCAACAAGAAGCAGAAAAGAAGAAAGCCACTTCACAGGAAATTCAGGAGGCCTTGCATGTTCAAACACAGCAGATTGCTGAGAAAAAGGAAGTGGTTCTTACGGATTTGTCGAAAGTGGAACCAGCTGTTAAGGATGCTCAGAGGGGTGGGTACAATCACACAGTTTACTACGTACTGTATATATGCATGTATGCACGTATGCAGGTTTCATTCCAGTTTCTAAGGGTGACTTAACTGTACTTGTATGTTATACAGCTGTACAGGATATCAAAAAGCAGCATCTAGTGGAAGTAAAGAACTTCCCCAATCCACCTAAACTGGTCAAGTTGGCAATGGAATCCATATGTATGCTCCTTGGAGAGCCAACCACTGATTGGAGAGCTATAAGAGGCATTGTAATGAGAGAGAACTTCATCTCATCAGTTGTAAATTTCCAAACAGAAGAAATGAGGTGCGTATTATATTACAGTATACCAGAATGTACCTGTACGTTATAATGTACCTACCATGCTATCGAAAGCTTCGATTATCCTCTTGTTATCACTTGCTCCGTGTAGTGATGAGCACAGAAAGAGAATGTTGGAAGAATACTTGTCCGATCCACAGTACAACTATGAAGCTGTGAATCGTGCCAGTAGGGCTTGTGGACCTTTGGTTAAATGGGCTATTGCACAGGTTAGTATGGGTTGTGTATACTGTTTAAACAACTGAAGACATTGTATGTTTGTTTGCCATGAACATGCAATATCTGGGAATAAAATTCAATGTTTGATGTGTTTGTTTATAGCATGTACGGAGTGTACACAAGGATGTAATATTACTGTATATTATTTGTTTCTGCAGTTCTAAACCTACTTATCCTGTCTTATTATCATTAGTAGCCGTCACTGTGTGTGTATTATGCATCCACTTGTCATTATGATATCATGGTTACAGAAAATGCATACTGTATTGTATATGCTTGTGTAAGTTCATTATAATTTGCTGTATAATTTCAGGTCAGCTATTCAGATATGTTGAATAAGGTGGAACCTTTGCGTAATGAACTTAGTCAACTGGAGACAGATGCTGAAGAAACGAGGATTAAAGGAGAAGAAATTGAAAAAGTAATAGTACAGCTGGAGAAGAGTATTGCCCAATACAAGGAGGAGTATGCTAAGCTCATTAGTGAAGCAAATGCTATCAAGACAGATTTGGAGAAAGTTGAAACAAAGGTACTTATATTTCACTGGTGGCATGATGCGTAGAAGGATCAAAGGGAATGTGTGTTTACATCCATGATGAGAGTACACTTTTGTCGATGTGAACACACTTCCTTGTCATAGGGGTAGGAACTAGGTGGGGGGCAGAAGTGGAATTGCCCCCCATAGATTTTTAGCCCTCTCTTACCTCTGTAATCTTTGACTCTGCTAGTACATAAGTATACAGCCCATCTCATTAAAGTATATAGAATGAGTTCACAGCATTTTCATTCAGATCTATAGTTAATGAAAACTGTTGTTCAAGATTCTGGTCCAGAGTCTTACATGTGGAAGCCATTTTATTGATTGCGCAATTGACACGTAGCCTGATCAAGTTTTGGAAGAGTATAATCGCCCCCCCCCCAATTTTGAAAGTGTTCCTACACCACTGCTTATATTATTCGTTTAATTAATATTTTATGTAGTTTTATATAATACACAAGTACATATACTTGTCATACTTACACATCTGTTTTTTTGAGAAATTATAATTCATGTAACCTTTACTACATGTGGTGATGAATTCAACCAACTTCTCTCTGCTCAGGTTACAAGAAGCAAGGCCTTATTGAGCAGTTTAGCTGAAGAACAGGAAAGGTGGAAGTCAGGGAGTGAAATATTCAAGTCGCAGATGTCAACCATTGTTGGAGATGTGTTACTAACATCAGCGTTCATTGCTTATGCTGGTTATTTTGATCAGCATTTGAGAAAAACTCTTTATGCAAGTTGGACACAGCACCTGAAGCAGGCTAATGTTTCTTTCAGATCTGATTTGGCCAGGCTGGAGGTTTGTATAATCTCTCAACAAGTGATATTGTTCATTGCTGTTTTAAATGAGCTGTGATCGCTAAACGCTTGTTACGTATCCATGCTTGATCCCCATTAGTACCTTTCTACTGCTGATGAACGCCTTCAATGGCAGAAGAATGCGCTACCAGCTGATGATCTCTGTGTGGAGAATGCAATAATGCTCAAGAGATTTAATCGCTATCCTCTCATCATTGATCCTTCTGGACAGGCTACTGAGTTTCTGTTGAATGAGTACAAGGATAAGAAGATTATGAAAACCAGGTAGGGGACTGCTGAACACATTAATTTTTCATTATCTTTGAGAGTACATACCTTTTGTTTAGTTTTCTTGATGATGCCTTTCGAAAGAATTTGGAGAGTGCTCTCCGATTTGGTACCCCACTCCTTGTGCAAGATGTAGAGAGCTATGATCCCATTCTGAACCCTGTTTTGAATAGGGAAGTTAGAAGGACGGGAGGACGTGTGCTGATCACTTTAGGAGACCAAGACATTGATCTTTCACCATCTTTCACTGTCTTCCTGTCAACAAGAGACCCCACGGTAGGTGTCAGTTGTTGTTTACTTTGTTTACACTTATTATTGCCAACAGTGCATAATTATGTACATAACTACTAATGTATAATTATCATGCTCTACATCATGCCAGTATTCTTCTCAACTTGTAGGCAGCATTCCCTCCTGATCTCTGTTCTCGTGTCACGTTTGTGAACTTCACTGTAACCAGGAGCAGTCTTCAGAGTCAATGTCTTCATCAAGTAAGTCAATTGCACACGCACACAATACTGTTTGGTCGAGTGAAAATATGACCACTATGAACAATAGACTATGCCTACCTTTTGTGCTTTGTGTTCAAGATATATGTATGTGTATATACGGTAGACTTCGAAATAAAGTTTGTATTCCGTTTCGTACAGACAAATACAAAACGCTTGAACAGATTGTTCCATTTACATTTCTTTTCTGTCCGTTTGTACCTTTTCATTTGTTCTAAAGTCCTCAAAAATGAATGGTGTTGATCAACACTAACCAACACATTAACTTTATGGACATGTGTACGTTTCGTCGTGTATCATTCAAGTCTGATTTACTCAGTAGAGATGTGCGATGTAGCAACCATAGTCTATAGCGATCATAGAAAGTAGAGTGTTTTGGTTCGCTATTCAAATGGCATTGAATCATCTACCATCCAAGTTCGTTTGAAAGAGGAAGGATGGGCCATAATATGTAAAATTATCAAGAGATGTGAGTTCACTGGATCGATCGATCAAGAAACGCCATTTTCTTCATTCCAGAAGATGTCTCCACTGTTTGGACAAATCCATTTATGGTAGTTTTATTCGGTACTAAAGCGAATAGATCTTCTTCATAATCGAGTATCTAGCCAAATTGTTCTGTACTTTGATACAATATGTTCAAATCACCAGATTTCGTTCTCTCTGTCTTTTCGCAAGTTTCGTTTCATTCTGTTTCGTTCCGTTTTCGTTTTAATTCCGTAGGCAAAAGTACGGAGCCGCATTTAGACAGAACGGAACACAAACTTTGTTTTGGTTTCTACCATATGCTTATAGTGCACTAGCCATGAGATTGTATTGTGTGCTTAGGTTCTTAAGGCCGAGCGTCCAGATGTTGATGAGAAACGATCAGATCTGATGAAATTGCAAGGAGAGTACTTGTTGAGACTGAGGCATTTGGAAAAATCCTTATTGTCTGCCTTGAATGAAGTTAAGGGAAGAATCTTGGACAATGACGAGTCAGTTTTAGTGATTCAATGCGTGAAATTTACTATTTACAGATAAGAATGTTTGCATTGTCAGTATTGTGTATGTTATATGTATATACCCATATAGTATTATAAGTCAATTGGAGAATCTGAAGAAAGAAGCTGGAGAGGTGTCAAGGAAGATGGAGGAGACTGACATTGTAATGGCAGAGGTCGAGCGAGTGTCTCAGGAATATGTACCACTTGCAGCGTCATGTTCATCCATTTACTTCACAATTGAGGGACTGTCTCAAGTGCACTTTTTGTATCAGTTTTCCCTAAAGTTCTTCCTGGATGTATATCTGTATGTTCTGAATGGTAACCCCAAACTGAAGGGTATAGTTGATCACAAGAAGCGCTTACAGACGATAACCAAGGAGCTGTTCCAGGTATGTACAGCACTTTACAGGGGTCATGTTCTCATTACTGATGTATGAGTGTTGTATCTCTCATGGTACAGACTGTGTACAACAGAGTTGCCCATGGTATGCTGCATGATGATCGCATTGTCCTTGCTTTGTTACTGAGTCGAATATATCTGAAGATTGACACAAAGTAAGTTTGTTGAGCTTCCCAATGCTCTGATTTTAAGCTGCTTTTTTAACACCCATACTGTTGAATCTTGGATGCAGTCTATGATATGGTAGGAAAAGTGTTGGGGTTGTTTTGTTCAGTACCTTTCATGTATGGATTGAAAGAGTAGGTTGTGCATGTACTTTGTATGTAGATACGTATGACTCCCTGTCCTGTATGAGTAGGTTATGCCTGATTGTAAGTAGTGTTGTCCATCTTCAGACATGTTACATTGATTACTGTGAT
>OZ026563.1:2822939-2860439 GCA_964020155.1 Chondrilla cf. caribensis
TCACAGGTTAAGGCTTTTACCGAGGATGACCCTTATGTTACTGACTTCTGTTCTTATTCTGTAATAATATTCATTACATGTACTACTGTCTTGCAAGGCTTCTTCTTCTGCACATGTATGTACATAGATACTGATACATCCATGTATGTACAGTGTACATGTTGCATATTGATGGTACAACTGAGACTGTATTCATAAGTAATTACTCTATTTTGTCATACATGAGTCAAAGTTATTCTGCAAAGAAATAACCCTAGCCCTGTGTTTTCCTGTGTGCACAAGGGTTGTTACTACCTGTGTTGCCTTTATCCACCTTGGTTGTTTTTACTGTACTGATTAAAGGTGTTTAGCCTAATAGAAGTACACAGGCTTAAGCAATTATACTTGTATGAATAACAAATACTCGCACGTTCTTTACACATATGTATGCATCTACATTGATGATTAGCACTTTCAATGTACTTGTCAAGTGTACACTAATATGTGGGAGTACACTTGTATTACATAGCTAGGTACGTATGTTTAATCACGTGCAGACATTATTGTTATGGACTCCCTTCCTAGGAACAAGTGTTATAGCAAAACTCCTGAAGATGCAGATGCTGAGTGATGATGAAGAAGTTGTTGTGTCTCTGGAAGGAGACCAAGGGTATGGTATTTGTGTAACAATTACACGCAAACATAAGTTTATCTTGAAATTTTAATATTTTGTATTGCATATCCTTTCATAATCATTGTATGACGTTCATCTTACTACACTCTTGTCTTGGTGTTTAAAGGAAGAAGAGTTTGACCGGCAGTGAAGGCAGACCCAGTTGGATGTTGACACTGCTAGCCACTACTCAAAAGTGGATATCCATTTTGCCACAGGTGAATTCATTTAAATATGCATGGTAATTGTGACCGCCATATACCCACAATGACAAAGGATCGTGAGGTGATATGGATGTTTACATTTGGTACAAAGGAAATATGTTTTTTGATATTTAGACTATATCTCTTTTAATTTGTGTGTAGAAATTGACTCTTCTCAGAAGGACTGCTGATAGTTTGAAGGATCCCATGTTCAGATTCTTTGAGCGTGAAGTGAGGAAATACCTGTTTTTACTGATGTTCAGGTGTGCATTTATGTATTTGTGCAACGATTTTGTAGATAAGTTCTGGTGTGAAGCTGTTAAAGATAGTGTGCAGAGATCTACTGGATGTTGTTAAAGTATGTGAAGGCAAAATGAAGCAAACCAACTACTTGAGGTCCCTCATCAATGATTTAGTGAAAGGTAGTAAACATGTAATGCATAACAATTGTACTATTCTTAATTATTGCTGTAATCTTTGTTCTCTTCTACTCTATATAATTTCTGTATATGTATGTATTTAGGCATGCATGCACCTCATGTCCTGCACATCCCATTCATAACAGTGTGTGTACGTATGCAATGTCAACGAATATGCAATATGTGTGTTTTCAGGCCTTAGGGATGTTGTACGTATTTTTTATTGTCGGTTAAGCCGATAACTACTAGTTTTGTGTATTGTTATACACTCATACACTCCTATTTAAGGTAGAGGACTTTGACCCGAATCGATTGTATTCATTTCTTTGTCAATGTGCTAAAATGCCTTTTCGTAGAATACCATTCCTCATCAGTAGTACTGGGCACTGATCCGAGTTGTCAGTCTTTGCTTAACAGAGTATTGGTTGGACTTTTAGCCTATCAGGTCGTCGTCTGTAGGGTTCAGTGTAGTGCGAGTATTTTACAATGGAGTAACTAGTAGATGTGTTCTGATACAGGATTTGACCGGTATTCTGCTTACTGATTAGTAGTCCTGATAGCCAATCCGATATTGTGTACACAAGATAGGTAGTATAGAAGGAATCAGTGGATCTATTCCCTTGAGAAATAGAAGTACCACATGAATTACAGAGTATTAATTCACTTCTAATCATTATCATGTTATCATGGTTTGCAGGGATCATTCCTGAGCCATGGAAGTGCTACACTGTTCCTCCTGGCCTGACAGTCCTGCAATGGGTAACAGACTTTAGTAAGAGAATTGAGCAGCTGCAACAAGTGTCTGCCCTTGCCGATAAAGGTGGAATTAAAGCTCTTCGTGTGAGTGGACTAATACTGTCTGTGTTGATACATAATGAGGATATTCTATGCACTGTACTTACCATAGTATAGTTGTTTGCGATGGAAGTGTTGACAGGAAAAAAGTTTATTATGTCTAACTTGTTAAGTACAGTATTTATTGTAAGTTTGTTTGTTTTTTTTTTCATTCAGTCTGCCAATGTCTGGCTTGGTGGCCTGTTTTCACCGGAGGCTTATGTAACTGCTTCTCGTCAACATGTTGCTCAAGAGAACAAATGGTCACTAGAAGAGCTTCAGTTGAAGGTACGTACTTTGTGTCTGTGTACATACGTACCTTACCGACTAGTCTGTTTTTATATCATTGTAAATGATAAAGATATAGAGTGTTTGCATTTATTGAATAGGAATGACTTATATTTTGTTTGTTTGTTTTCTCAAGCTTTATGAAACCTAACCACACTCATGCCTGTTACCACAGACTATGTTTTACTTTATTTTATCATATGTACATGTTCAATTCTATTAAAGATACTGTATGCATATTTGCATGAGTATGTGTGTTACAATAATCTACAAATTTGACTTGTGCTGTGATCATTTTCTGTATGCAACAGGTGTACGTAGGCAGTGATAAGCCTGTTGACCAGTACAGCTTTGGAATATTAGGTATGATTTGTGTTGACAGGTCTCTTATGTGCTATGTATATACCATGTTAGGTGTGCACTGTATTCTGTGTGAGTAATTATACATGCCTTTTGATATTTGCTATCGTTGCTAAATTTTGTAAGTGTAGGTTTGTTAAGTTGGAAATGAAGTGTACATACCCACATATACATACCTATGTATATTGTAGGTCTGAGAGCTGTTGGAGCAAACATCAAAGGCTACAAAGCAGCCTTAACATCTGAAGTAGCAGTTGATTTGCCAGTTGCACTCCTGACATGGAGCAGGTAAGTGTGGGTTTTACTGTACATAGATAAATATTGCTTTATGGGTGATAGCTGTCAACTAGTAAATAAAGTGATACTTTATACATAATAATGGAGTACATGTGGAGCATGTTGACACAAGGGTAATAGATTCCATTGTTACTGACTGATCAGAATGTATGAACACTTTAAGTTAATCTGCTGATGCAATGCATGTGTACATACATGTTTAGATTCATAATTTTTTTACTGCTTAGTGTATATGTAGCTCTCTTGTGCTATGTACTCAGCTTTCATGAAATTGTTCAGTACGTGATATTCTTTATGTTCTCACATTTACCACACTAGAATGACAAGTCAGGTGAAAGAATCTACTTCAAAGGTTAGTCTTCTGGATTTTGCATAAAGTCAATATTAGCGTTGCAAATGTAGTACAGTATAACTATTGCCTATATGCTTGCCTATGTCCATGCAAACATAGCTAATAGTTTACATGGACGTGAATAGCATTGTAACACCTGAGTTTGACTGAGGGTTACTGAACTGGGTTAGGTTAGCTAACTCTAGACCAGACCAGCATCTGCCGTTATGTTCAGTGCATGTGATCTTCCCCTTTTTTCACTAACTGTAGGTGACACTACCCTTCTACCTGTCACAAACACGCTCGGAGCTTCTATTCACTGCTGACTTTGACACTGATACCAGCAATTTCTATGAACGTGGAGTTGCTGTTGTGTGCTCTACCTTGTAATAATTAGCTATAGGCTTTCAAGAACTAGTAACAATAATAAAGGATACTTTAGTATAGGTATGTCGTTAGCTGTCTGACTACTATACATACATACTGTATTTTATGCTTGTATGTATGTATGTGGTTGTGAGTATGTAGATAGGACCATGATATCATTATAATATTACACAGTGAATATTATTATTAATCATTAACGGACGCCCCCCCTCTCAGACTTCAACTCAGATCACGCTGGGGCTCTCACTCATCACGAGCCTGTGACTGAACCCGTCCACAAAGCCTGGGACCACATTACATGCAGCTGCACGTCATCATTGAAGGGGGGCATGGTTGCCCAATTGTGGAATAAATCTGGCAAGCCAGACCGCTGTCTGGCTTACATATACCCCTTATGACCTTAATCCCATCATCCACACTTCGGCACGCCTGCCCAGTTCTGGAATAAATTTGGCAAGCCAAACCGCTATCCCGCTTACTTACCCCCTATGCACCTTAACCCTACCATCCACCCTACAGTAGTCTATCCTATTCCCATATATTTTACTCCATCTAGCTCTGTGGTGGGTGGGTGGGAGCAGTTTAACTTCTACAGCGTTCGATCCGATTCAATCCTGTGTATCCTCCAGCTGCGGTGTTGACAAGATTGTCACTGTACCTTGACCCCACTCCAAAAGGCGCCAATTTCCACGCCCACATCCTGCTCATTGTGCCCTGATCAGGAAGCCATATACAATTACTTCCATGCACCCACTGTATGGGCACGTACTCACACATGCACACATATACAAGATGCACACACTGGGGACACTCATCTACATCCACTCCCACACAAGGGGGACGTCCGTTAACCTCTGCCAACATGGTTGACAACCTTGAAAATTTTGGTATTGTGGGAATTCGATTTTTTCTTATCCCTTAAATCTTTAAAGAGCTAATTATACTTCAGCACCATGCATACATTGTATATGTATACTTGGCATTGGTTGGATTGCAGTGCAGATAATATTATTATGTATCCATGTGATGGTAACTTGGTGATTTACATCACGAATGTTGCAAATAATATTGACTAATTGTAATGGGTAGTAGTGGAGACTAGTAGGGGACCTCTATATTCGGTTAATAAGTTTAATTACTAACAGAAAAAAAAACATTGCCAAACACAGTCATGTGCATTATTCATCCTCAAACAAATAATAGCTAGATAATGCAATCAGAAAAGTTGCTATGACCATAGATGGTAAGACAAGGCATTTCAGTAAAGCAGCTTCATAAGGAACTGACGTGAAAATAGGCCAACATATGAAGTAACAAACTCAGTTTTGTATGAATACAAGTACGTATGTAGCCACCTACAGTTGAAGACCTTTGTTTATGATAGGTCAAGACAACATAATGATTGAAACACAGGCACTCAATGCTTGTGCCTACAATGTTTTCCATGAGGCAACTAGGGATTGATAGACACACTCTACGCATTGTATATATATAACACAGATATTGTTCATACTTATATACATTGCTGGATAGCGTCAAACTACGTGGCCATTTTCTTTCACTGCAATACGCATAGTATTGTACAATGCCCCTGAATTAAGTTTAACGCTTTCCAATGGTGTGAGCATAAGTACACATATTATTTGCATGTGCTTATGTACAGGCATAATAGGTGCATGCACACACACATGCATACACAAGCACACCCACACTCACATAAACACATGCAGATGCACTTGCACAGTGAAGATAATGGTGCAATGGAACATACGTTTGCCCTGAACTCCCTACTAGAGGACACCAGGACCAACAATTTACTGATCTTTGTCACCTTCCTCGATCTTGAGAATGCTTTTGAATCTATCCCGCATGCCCTCATCATGGATATGCTCAAATATATCCGCCTGACAACTGAGGTGACCTCCTATGTGGCAGATTTATACTCCAAGTTCCAAGCCATAGTGTCTACGAAAGAATGGAATACCAACTGCTTCACAATCCAACGAGGCATTTTCCAGGGAGACACATTGTCACCACTACCATTTTTAGTAGCATTCCAACCTGTCCTATACCTGGCAAACTCATTAGAAGCAGAAGGTTACCAGCTGCACCTCTCCATCCATCCCTGAGTCTGAAGGCCTACCTCCACCGGATGCACATACTATTACATACATCCTCTGGAATGAAGAAGCCAGTGATGAACCCCAGGGATGGTACCTCTGTCAAGTTATGGAGTACTACCAAAATGGCCTCACCAAAGTTAAGTACCTGAATTCATCTGCTACAGACATTGTCAGCCTGAAATCCACCCCTTGGCACTCCACTCAAAAATGAGCCAAAAAAAATCTTCCTCGTGAAACAATTCCGCACAACTTCCCACTCAAGAAGATCAGAGAACAAGCACAAGAGCCAAAACTAGGTAAATCATCCAGTTACAAAGTCAAGGGCTTTGCGGACAACCTCACTGTTATCTCGGGATCTCTCTCTATCCATCAAAAGGCCCTTGAGACTACAGTCTTGAGGCACATGGACCTGGACATCCAAGTCCACCCAGACAAGTGTGTATCCATCCCTTTTAACAGTAAGAAGGTGCTAGATGATTCAACAATCCGACTCCCATCAGGCAGAACCATCAGCATTCGTGCAGCACCAACCAAGTTCCTTGGAGGTCACATTGGCCACCATCACACAGCAACTAGACAAGCTGCCTCATCCTGCCTCACGACAGCCACCTTAAAAGCCCTTAATGAAATTGACCAGCAACCTATCCGAGGTGAATACAAGTGCTGGATTCTAAAGCACAATTTAGTGCCATCGCTCCACTTTTATTTGGCAATTGTCGACATCCCTGAGGAAACTCTCAGAAAGTTACGAACTAAAATTAACAAATACACCAAAAATGGTTCAGCCTTCCAAGATCATCTACATTAGCTTTACTTTACCATCCATCTGTACTTGCTCTTCCGTTCTTTCCCCACCTCAGACTGAAAGCAAAAGTGGACTACCTTCGTGCTATCACTACCACCTCAGATTCATTACTTAACGAGTTGTTGGACAGCCTACTGTTGCATAATACCCCTAAATCAATCCCACCATCTTCACTTAACCTGCTACAATCTACCAGAGACTCCATCAAAACCTTCCAACTGCAAATCTTGCAAAACAAGTGAAGCAAGCCATAACAAGAACAACAAAAGCCCATCAAGCTTCACACTGGGGCAACTGCTTAGACAACCTTTCAGTCTAGTCCAAATTTAAAGACATAGTTGTCTTGGAATCGGAATGCAGAGTCTGGAATAGGATCCAGTCAGGTCTACCAGTAGACCAGTTGAGCTGCTTGCTGAAAGCAGGGATATACTGCCTAACTACACCACTCAACTTATGCAGATGGAGGATCCAAACTGACCTGAAGTGCCCTCTTTGCTCAAGGCCAAAACCAACAACAGTGCACATTCTGAATGGCTGTGCAACAGCCCTAAAATAGGGCAGATACACCTGGCTAATTTCAGCTATTGGTCAATCGGGAGCCTTATACTCTGTCTGAACTAGTTATTACTGAGCATCAGTGAGGTTAATTGTTACCGAGCATTAGCGGAGTACGATTGAGGTCGTCCACATTATTAATTGATCGAAGGTGTCTCAATAATATTTTTGTGATGAATTTAGTCCAATATGTCGAGTTTGTGTCAGGCGCAGCAAATGTCTGCGGGGTCACAGTGGTGATTGGTGCCACACATCGAATAGGGGCAACGGCGAGGTTATCATTCAAGTCTAGCTGGAAGTTTTTCTTTGTCGAGACAATCAAATGGAAACTTGCAATCAAAACCAAACACAAATGTGTCGATACATCCCAAATGCAATTAAACACAACACAAAATCAAACACTACATGCCATACAGTGCAGTACTGCACAACATGAGTTGCAAACTCAACAAAACCAAGCACAAGTGCAGACATATCCACATCTGGCATGGCATATACTGTCATTTTCTGTTTAGTGAGGTCCTGAACTACGTTCACACCTAGTTTCCGTTTGTAAAGGGAGTCCGATCAAGGTCGCCCACATTCTTGATCGAAGGTGTCTCAATGATTATTTTAATGTGGAAATAGAAACACATAAAAATAATACGTGCACAGAATTCTTTTGCTTACCGAATAACTCGCAAGTACTTCGAGTGCAGGGGGCGGCAGCCCCACGAGTTTTTTAACTCGAATTACTTGTTGTAGTTATTGTAATCACAATCATTTCACGTTTGGATGTGTGTATTTGTGACAGTTTACACGTGTGTGTGTGAGTACACGGAGTATAGACATACTACAGTATTGTGATATTGATATTTGTGTGTGTGTGTGTGTGTGTGTGTGTACCAGTGTGTACACTTGTGTGAAAATATTAATGCTGTACTGACGAGGCTCCGAAGGCCGAAACACTACAATGTTAGTGTCTACAGCTACTTGTGTGTATAGTATATTTTTTAGTGGGCTGTGTGTATGTGTGTGTGTGTGCGTGCGTGTGTGTGTGTGTGTATGTGTGTTCGTCTGTGTTGGTTGTGGGTATGAAAGTCAATTTTGGCTATTATTTCAAGGAGGGGGGAGGGGGGTGGGCATTTCCAAATTTCTATCTGTGGAAGGATCCATAGATAGCAATTTGCTTTAGCAAGCAAAAACCTGTGTGCCCGTGTCTAATCTAGCTAATCAATTATCCCTACTTGTTTGAGTACTTCTTTTGCCTCTCGAAAGGTGTTCAAGGTCACATGGTGTGGAGCAGCAGTGACTCCAAGGAACAAGTGTGGGCTGGTCCCCTTTCTGGAGGCTCGGTTGCTGTCATTCTGCTGAACCTAGACGACAGCAACACTTCAACCATCACCACGGACTTCAAGACCATTGGTATCCAATCCCAGCAGGCCTCGGCATGTGACCTGTGGCTCCACAAGGATGGCGGAGTGATGTCAGGGAAGGTGTCCGGCTCTGTACCCCCTCATGGAGTGGTCATGTACAAACTTACTCCGAAATGAGTGGATGGCTCAAAGGAACCTTAAGGTCCTTTGCAGGTAGTACTGCTAACCATAGGTATGCATATAATTGAAGCTGGCTGATTATACATGCATACATGAATCTTGTGCTGTACTTGTGTCACAATAATCATTATCATTACCAAAATTGACTTATTAACATGCATACCCACAACCAACACAGACGAACACACATACACACACACACACACACACACACACACACACACACACACACACACACACACACACACACACACACACACACACACAGCCCAGTAAAAAAAATGGTATACACACAAGAAGCTGTAGACACTAACATTGTAGTGTTTCGGTTTTCAGAGCCTCGTCAGTACAGCATTAATATTTTCACACAAGTGTACACGCTGGTACACACACACACACACACACACACACACACAAACATCAATATCACAATACTGCAGTATGTCTATACTCTGTGTACTCACACACACACGTGTAAACTGTCACAAATACACACATCCAAACATGTGAAATGATTGTGATTTCAATAACTACAAAAAGTAAATTCCAACACAGCACTGACTGTTTCAGGGCACGCACACATACACACACACATGCACACACACATACACACGCACATGCAGAAACATTATGCTACCAACACACACACACACACACACCTACCCACACACACCCACAACACCCACCCACCCACACACACGCACGCACACACACACACACACACACCTACCCACACCCACCCACACACACACACACACCTACCCCCACACACCCACACACACGCGCGCGTACGCACATGTGCGAATGTGCAGAATCACAGATTTACCACTCCTTATATACCCGCTGGACACTTCAAATTTCGCGCCATAATGACGTCAGAATATTGATCGAAATCCACTGCGTTGCCGTGTTGGCGAATACGTTATAAGATCATCGGAACGCATAACAAACGCGATCGAAAATTGCATCGTAACATCCGAATACAAGACGATACAGCAATTTGAAATACATCATCGCAATCAGTACAGGAAAAGAAAAGCGAATAAAAAGGTTAAGTGACCGTTGTTCCGTCCCAAGTTGACTTCGACACCTTTTAAGCGCGCGTAATATACGCCTGCCCCAAGTTGGCACCAGGAATTGCGCAAACACGCTTTACTTTTCATGGCACTGGGGATTGCACATGAAGATCAGATGGTGAGTTTTAAAGGCGCGATCATTTCATTCTTGTGTCTTTAAATTATACCAATTACATGAGAAAAGAAACGCTGGGTGTTCGCCTGTCTAGAACTTGTTCAATTTAGACCTTACATCACAGTTCTGTTCAAAGTTACATTTCATTATCATATACAAAGGTAGAGAACTGTGTCATGTACACTCACTCATTGTCTAGTGATTGTGGAGCTATTCGAAGCCATTGTTCAAAATAACTATCAACCTGGTCCTTTTTCAGTACAGGTACACATATTTCCTCTCCATAGATGTCCTTGCTTTTTATGATGGGTACAGAGTTGTAGTCTTCTTTTGCTCTGAACCATTCTCCTGTAGCATAGCATCATTTGCAATAGATGAACATTTAATGTTTTTGTATATACGTAAGCTGCATAATATACTGAGAAAATGGTTCACCTTCAATAGCATGGCATCAGTAAATGTCATTGTAATATGCTGGAATTATGTCTTACCTACGTACGTATCTAATGATAATAATAATGAAACCTACAAAATATTCATCAATATCCAGTACTATTATTGCCTCATTGGTTAGTTGGTACGTACGTATTAGTACGTGAAAATCTGCTCCAAGGCTACTCACGAGTATAATTGTGTGCATAGTACCTTTATGTCTGTGGCATTCACGTCTGTCCATTGAGCGGTGTTATACATGTACCAAGACAATCCCACCAATATCCTCCATTCTTGTGGATGATATGTTTTGAATAAAGGATCTATAAGCAACCTTTGCTTTTTCTGGTTGTTGATCATCTAGGTAGGAGCATGTGTACATACGTATGTACATACGTAGGTATGTGTGTGAATGGTAACATATAAACATTGTTATCATAGTATACTGTACACACTGCTAATATTCAGTGCTTCCATTCTAGATGTACTGCTGCCAAAACATAATCGTATTTTTCAAATACGTATGTCCTTGTCCTATAACACAACACATTATGTAATGGAGAATGTGGAATGGGCAGCAATAATTACGTACTAACAGTGATCGATCCACTGGATCATTTCAGAATGGTCCTTATGCATTGCAGTGAAGAATTAAGTGATCTCCAAATATACAGATCCTTTTTCCCTGTTTGGGAATGTACTTCAACATGATGCTGAGACGTGTATGGTTATTTTGAATTCACACCTGCTCTCTTGTTGTGGCAGCAAACATAATGAGGAAAGAGTCGCAAAATTAAGAGATAATAAGTAAAGAGCCGAAAATTATGTACCTGTATTACATATATTTCCATGTGTTAGTAAGGTTGTCTTCAAACTGAAAGTATTATCATGCACATTTAATAATGTATATCAATGTGCATAGTACATACGTACGTCCTTACCCGTCCCTGTATCATTCTACCTGTAATCACCTCCTTGAGCATTTCAGTATCAACCAATGGTATTAAATCAAAATCTTTCATCGAGTTCTGTTTGTATTTCAATTTCTGGGTATTAGAGCATTGCTGGATGGTGTATCTGTTGCAACATGTAACTTACCTGAAATTTATGGACACTTACTGAAATGCACTGTTTTATATCTGCGAATCCTGTATCCCAGGAGGTTCTGTCAGCTACATATGTACACATGTATGTACGTACATGTATATAGTATACATGTTTCAGATGTACATACGTACATACATACAATAAGTACATCCCGTGTATTACAATGTACATGCATTATTTCCCCACCCGGGACACAGAATGGTGTCCTTATTATAGAGGTTTCCACATTTCAGAGGTTTGTAATAGAGAGGTCCCAGTGTATGTTGAAATGGTAATACATACACTGTACTTTATAGCTACCTTACATTGGTCACTGTGATTGTATTTTTCACTGGCTTTGTGGAGGGATATTTGTGGTGCAGGACTACTTTCCCAGGTACTAATGTCCAATTTGCGTAGCATTCTGGGCACCCTCACTGTTACTGCTGTCTTGACTGGTAGGGTTTCCGTTCTTGTCTTCTTTTTTGTTGTACTTGACAGTCATTTTATCAACAGGTTTCAAATAGGCATCCAAAACTTTACTTTGCACCTTTCTATTGGTGAAAGGGTCTGGTAAGGAGTCCAACAAAGGAGTCAACTTGGGACCCATTGTACCAAGTTGACTCCTTCATTGAAGTGCACCCCTGTACCAAGTTGATTCCTGCATTAGCATGCACTCCTTGTACCAAGTTGACTCCTTTGTTGTGCACTCCTTGTCCCAAGTTGACTTCTGCATTAGCGTACACTTTTTGTCCCAAGTTGACTCCTTCATTGGAGTGCACCCCTGTACCAAGTTGACTCCTGCATTAGTGTGCACTCCTTGTACCAAGTTGACTTCTTTGTTAGTGTGCACTCCTTGTCCCAAGTTGACTCCTTCGTTAGAGTGCACTCCTGTACCAAGTTGACTCCTTCGTTAGAGTGCACTCCTGTACCATGTTGACTCCTTCGTTAGGGTTATTCATGCCTATACATTACTTCATATCCTTATAAAGTCTGCTTGTTGTCCCATGCAAGGTGAATTGTTTACTCATGATTTGTTTTCCTTTTCTACATAGAATTAAAGTGATCATGAGATGTTTCTTTTCAAGAAAGATTTTTGTATTCCTTAGTTTTAAGTAGACTATTTTTAGTTTTTTTTTTTAATTTATGTCATATACTGTTTTGTATTTTTTTTGGAAATTTGAAAGAATATTGCTCCGCCTAATACCTATATATAATAAGTGGCGAGCTAAATGAAACGCGCTGTGAACTCTAAAGTATAGTATACGTACAGTGTACTAATCAGAATTTTCTGGTACTTAATCCTCATCTAAATAAGGAAAATCATTCTGTATCAGAGCCTAGACACGATAATTGTTTGCTAGGTGTTCGTTTCTTCTCTTGACAGCTATTCGCTGTCCGTATATATACGAACCGGCGACTCAGTTGGTCACTTGTGCAATTCCTGTGCCAACTTGGGGCAGGCGTTTATTACGGGCGTTTAAAAGGTGTCGGAGTCAACTTGGGACGGGGAGTCAACTTGGGACGAACATTGGCACTGAACTCGCGCGACGTCATTCTCGCGAGGAAAATTTCCCCTGAAAACGTCATAGCCGTGGTGAAAATGGAGTAGACTTGTATATTTTGTCTTGCCTGTTATTTATTTAGAAAGTGAGTTTATTGTGTGTACCTGTTGTTGACCAAATCCGAAAGACCAAAAGACGATTCCTTGAATTGATGATTGTCTTCCTGTCCAGCTATGTACACTTCCCCTTCTCACTGAACCATCTCATAAATCATGAAATTTTATCACACATATTCGATGAAGAGGGTTTATGCATATATTATAGTGTACTTTACAATGGCACAACTAAATTACTTCCATTTCCAATCCATTTCTTAGGGTGTTGGTCATAAAGTGTGGCATAACTGCCCTAGTTGAATATTGTCAGGCGCCCCTACTGAGCTCATACTAGCATCATTTAGGGGCGCATGTGTACTTACATTTGCATTTAAATGTTTATGTAGATGCAGGCATTTGAAGGTTTGTTGAAATCAAAGCTCCTGGCTTCCCCTCAAGCTTTGCCAGTTTATGATAAGATATATGATCAAAAGTAAGTTTTGTGTGCATTTAATGCTGGTATCATGTATGCAGTACTTTGACAATGTCATCTGAAAGCAATTTAATGCATTGCTTAAGCATCTTTATGTTTGGATATTTTCTTGATATTCTGACCATATTCCCTTCCTGTGTGTAATTGATAAATGCAATATAAAATGTATGTGTAATTCATGTCACTCATAATTAGCTTCAAATGTATTTCCTACTATTGTTAGTTTTAGAGTATGTGTATATAGGAGGTTGGTTTCCATTTAGTGAACTAATGTTTATACCAATTAAAAGCCATGTTCTACATTCTGCTTCACTCTTGCTAGGCTTATTTAAGAATTAATAGTCATGCAAGTATAATGTATATTATATCCCATTGTTATTCATATTGCTAATATGTATGTACTGTATATCTGTAGTTGAGTACATGTGCATTTTAATATTTGTTCATTTATGCATATACGTATGTATTTTACTGTAGATGTTGACCTGATATATTTAATGTTGGTATATTATACTTACTTGTGATTATCTCTATCACAGATTTGTGAAGTTTAATTCATACCCTGATTCAATGTTGTCTTGTTGTATATCTGAGTTTTGGATGGACATAGCAGCACTACGGGACAAGTATAGTGGTGAAATTTATGATTTTTCTGAAGTTGGTTGCTTTTTTTTCACCTACAGTATTATGCTCTCCTTTCCAAAAAACATATTCTGTATTGATTTCTCTGCAGGTAGGGAAAAAAACTAGGGGAATGACTGCTAGGAATTCTTTAGCACTGAGTAGAACCATAGTATCATCCAATATGGCCAAAGGCAATCCAGAAAATCTCCCATTTTGGCCGGGTTTGTAGCTTTGATGCACTAAGTAACAATGATGTTCTCTGTATGAGATTAATTTTATTTGCAATTGCTTACCAAGGTGGTTTTGATTTGCCATGTCCTCTACACAATGAAGCTACTTCTACAGTCGTTAATATCAAAAGTTAGTATATGCTCCTTCCATTCTTATATTATTTAATTCTTTTTTGCTAATAGTTTTGTAATATTGTGTTGTCAGGTTATCTTACAGTACCACCGGGCTTCCAGAATGGGTTAGACTTTGCTTCTAATCTCTCTATGAAAGGTGCGTACAGTATTAAGTGATAGCAAAATGTTCAAGTATCTATGATGATAGTAATTAAGGTTATGTACATATATATACGATTTCCACATGTGCCTCTATGAGGAGAGTCAAACTCCGTGTTTAAACCAAGGTAACCCTTAATTATCAGTAGTGGGGTTTGACTTAGTTTAAGCAAGTTGGAAACAAAAATTTAATGGTGAAAGTTTTCTTTAGAACTTTGGGTGATTCATGTCTTTAGAAAATTTGATAAAGAAAACTACAGTCAATACGTACTTACAAGCTGTTTTTGCAATTACACTGTACTTTGTGTGCATTATAATCCCAGATGATGCCACAAAGTAAATGAGCAAATCATTTGTTTGACCCAATGTATGGTACATGTGAAAGCAATATATATGCATTTTAAATGGAGTAATATCATTTTGTGATATAATCTACTGTGCATGTACATACAATAGGAAGCTGCAAACCAGCACTCAGCTATGTTGAAGTACTTGTGAAAAGTGATATGCTAGCATTTAATGAAGACATTAACTGCCGTACCACAAGTGAGGACTTTGGAGGAGTATTGGAGGATCACTCACCGGAGATATTCAATCAAACAGAGCATACTACTTTATCTCTTGATTTAACAAGCCATAGTGATGTACGTATGTTTGAACAGGCAGATGGATTTCAATATAATTATTTGGTTGAGGTTTTCCTTTCTTGCTAGACTAAAAGTCCTGGTATGTCAGTTCAGCCTAAGAAGTATGAATGGGCAGTTCATGTTGATCTTGATGGGGCTAAAGAACTGTTCAAGTCCAGAGTTTCCCAGCCAGCTAAAACAGTGCGTAAATACGTAAACATACATAATATTATATGCATATTACGTAATGTATCAATTTTAATATACAATTCAACATAAATACAACAATTACTGTGGAACATCAGCAGTAGTCACTAATATTGTCTGAATTTCCGAAAACTTATGTCAATTGCGTATTTTTCAAATGGATGTGAAACCTTTTGGTTTTGAGAATGTTGAGCAGTCTTCATAATTTTCTTTAATGTTTCTAACCTGTAGTCAGGTTCAGTTTGTATATATATATGCCCTTTCACAAGCAAAAGTTTTCACTTCTATTGATAGATGCAAAAGTTCAACACAGTTTATAACACTTGCCTGCTGTATGTTATTGTACAATGTGGATCAAGTGTACGTACATATTTCTTAATCTACCATGTTTCCATGTCTTAATCTATTCTTCAATGTACATGTATACTTTGCCTTATGTAATAACCTAAAGTTATGCATAATGCATGTACTAATGCAGAACTATTTCTATGACATTTATGTACATATGGTGCCCCCAAAAGATAGTCAATTTTAATTGTAGTGACAAATTTCAGAATTCAGTTATAATTCAAGTGGAAAGTCCACCAAAATTCATCTCTTAGTCAAGGTTCTTTGATTATTCTTTTATATGAATATGTTTGTCCCCGTGTTGGTGTTGTCATATACTCTGTAATGTAATGAAAACAATTTTTCACTTTCCATTTATCTCAGTGGCCGTTTGAGCTAGATCCTTTTCAAAAGCAGGCCATTATTCACATTGAAGCTCAAGAGAATGTATTTGTTGCTGCTCATACATCTGCTGGTAAGACTGTTGTCGCAGAATATGCTATTGCATTGGCATTGAAGCACCATACCAAGTTAGTCTATGTGTGTGTGTGATTGTTACTAGACTGCATTTGCTGTTTGTAGATACTGTACTATAGTACTAGACTGTGTGTAGGTATGTCGTCTACACCTACATATATGGTTGCTACCTGTGTCAGCCTGTTTTCACCTTGGTTGTTTCTACCTTAAAGGTTGCTCACCTGTCTTCACCCAAGTTATTGCTATATGTGTTTCCCTGTGTTCTCCAGAGTTGTAACAACCTGTATTTAGTTCTTTTCATTGGGGTTATTTCTTGCTGTATTTGCCTGTGTTCATCTTGTACTACATGCACTTCCCTGTGTCATCTTGGTAAACCTGCATTTGACTGTGTTCATTCAGGTCGTTACGACTTTGTGTTATCCTATGTTCATCTGGGTAGTTACATACTACAGTATGTGTTTACCTGCTATTTTACTACAATTTTTGCCAATATCCACTAGTGTTGCAATTGGGCGATATTACTTTTGCGTTATTCGATATATCCTTAGCCAGAATATCTTGATACAACTGAATATCCCGATACTGAAGGTAACTTTCACATCAACACAATAACTGTAATATTTAATATGAATAATAATATAGGACTAAGATGATCGACAGTAATGAGCAGTTCTGCAAGCCATGATATAATGTAAGCATAAACAGTTAAAATGTTTGCGCGTTCTTGGCTAAGAAAACCAGTATGTCAACTTTTTCAGGCTTTAACAGTGATCTCTTTTTGGTCACCATGTTACCAGCTGTGCTGAAGAGGTACTTAGATGCTGAGCTATGTACGTAGTTGTACTAATACATAAATATTTATTACTGAGCCTGGACAAGGCTGGGTATGATATGGCATTGGCTTTCCACCACTATAGAACCAAAGTAAGTCCAAAGCGGTGACTTTGTCATGTCAGGTTTCGGTACAAGCTCCTCCATCATCCACTGCAACCTCCTTCAAGTTCATTCGATCTGGGATTAGATCCGACATAGATCCAACTAGGTATAGGCATTGCCAACTACGTACTTCCACTTGCATGTTGGCATTGCACAATAGTCATGACGTCACTGTACGTATAATAGTCGTATATTGATACTCAACGTATGTACTCGATATAGCATGCAATATCGCAAAAACTAAAAGTATCACCCAGCACTAGTATTCACCTGTGTTGATTCATTTTTACATTACAAAACATGAAAGCACAGGTATACACATCTCCTCCATTTGTTAATTATTACAGTGCTATTATATTAATTGTTAGCTGTGGACCTGATAATTGTTGTGCATACGTACATATGAATGATGTATGTACATCACTTTAATTAGTAAGCATACTTCCATTCATAGAGTAATATACACCTCTCCATTGAAAGCCTTGTCCAATCAGAAATTCAGAGATTTTCGGGAAACCTTCAGCCATGAAATCGTGGGGCTGTTGACAGGTGATGTTCAAGTGGAAGTGTCAGCACCTTGTCTCATTATGACCACAGAGATTCTACGGTGAGATTTGTTTTAAAATTGAAGTATGAGTGCCTATTTGCCATACGGTAGGAGACTAAACTTTGTTCCCGTTCCATTTTGTAAAGACAAATGCGTATGAAATACTGTATCACTCCATTTTCTTTTAGTCTGAGTTTTTATTGTAAAACGCTATACCATTTAAACCGTGTTACCATATTTGTTCCGATTGGAGTGCCCCAAAAAGTAAAATAACCTTCAAACTGGTGCTTCATTTAGAATGTGGAAATTGAAGAAGCAAAGATATGGCACCTTCATTACAAGGGCGCTCAGAATTAGAACAAAAATTTCCAGAAAATGGCATCCTTGTAAATTCACGTTTTACACTGGCTACTGCTATTGCACTTGCAGCAAATCATGATTTGAATCTATGAATCTTATTGGAATCACTTCAATTTAACTGTCGCCACAACAAAATGAACAAACTTTTGCCCCCTATCGTATATAACTGTGTTCATTTTTATTATAATTCTCATGTAGATCCATGCTTTATAATGGCTCTGATATAATTAGAGATGTGGAATGGGTAGTGTTTGATGAGGTTCATTATGTGAATGATTTGGAGGTACGTATATAAATGTAGTATTGTAATTCTAAGTGTGTATGTGGTGTGTAACACATTCCTCTCCAAATCTATGTCAATAGAGAGGTGTAGTTTGGGAGGAAACACTCATTATGTTACCAGATCATGTTGGTGTCATTCTTCTCTCTGCAACTGTGCCGAATGCTATGGAATTTGCTGACTGGATTGGGTAAGTTTAAAAATGTGCTGAATATCTATGGAGGGCAAAGCTCAAGGTTCCCTAGTTATTGTAGTTGATACCATTATTTTTATACAGACTATACATAGTTCAACATACAATATTGAATTGGAAAGTGTTTAATCGTAAATGATGAAACCTGTCCAGCGACCTGTGCTGATATATCCAAACCAAACATATGTACGTATATTGAAGTTTTTTCTTCTGATCCACCTATCAAAAGCCCACATGCCAGAATGCGAAATGTATGTATATACATGTAAATGCATGTACATTTGATGTGGTTTTGTAGGTACATTGAAGTGAAGACTGCCTAGGCAGTATACAACTACGTATTTACATATGTTTACTTATTTATGTGCTACTATTCCAGCTGTACAAAGAGGAAGAACATTTATGTTGTGAGTACCACAAAGAGACCTGTTCCATTGGAACACTATTTATACACCGGGTCTAGCCCAAAAACAGCAGATCAGCTCTTCAAAATTGTTGATCAAGAGAGCAAATTTGTAACTACTGGGTTAGTTTAATTCCATTATTTAGGACATAAGTCCGTAGATACATACGTATCTGCAAGATATGTAGTATGCGTGTATGGTGTGTATACTATGTGTACTGTACATTAATACACATACGTAAATTGTCTACCTGGCATTATGTGTATGTAGTTTTGAAGATATGCTACTGACACGTTTCATTTCACCACTTAAGCTATCAAGAAGCTTTGCAGGCAAAGAAGCAACACCTTAGTAAGAAAGTTACTGTTAGCAAAAGTTTGAACCACGTACGTACATATGTGTTATGTATATTCTCTTTGGTGCTTTACTTTGTATTGTTTTACGTATGTGTTAATATACAGGAAAGGAACATTTGGATGTCCCTAATCACTATGCTTCAAAAGAAGGACAAATTACCTGTTGTGTCATTCACCTTTTCCCGAAAAAGATGCGATAATAATGCCAGTTCATTGACCACACTTGATCTTACGACTTCTACTGAGAAGAATGTTATTCGTTCATTCTTCATGAAGTGTATCAGTAGATTGAAAGGAAGTGATCAGATGCTACCTCAGGTACATTTCTACTTTATTGATTTATACTTATACTGTGTATGGATACATACGTATGTATGTTTGACTACAATTTTCAACACCAGGAGTGCCAGAGCAAGAGAGGGTGGTCTGATAGCTCCCCAACAGTAGTTGACTTGAAGGACTATTGATCCTCCAATACTCAACCTCCCTACATGTATTACCCTCACAGTTTATACTGTGAATTATGTTGGTCTAATATGAGTACATGAACATAACATGTATACCCTCTGTACTATATGTGTATTTTTCTAAATGACCAAACATTCTCCTATCAATGCTCTAATTACAGGTTATGAATATGAAGGACCTGCTAACTAGAGGAATAGGGGTCCATCATAGTGGAGTTCTCCCCCTTCTCAAAGAGGTGGGTACAGCATTTGTTTCTATACCATTTTGTTTATCAATGAGTGATGAAGCCTGAAATGCTGCACACAAAGTAAAAAGTTAATGTTCTACAGGCGCTCTACGTTTGAAAGTACAGATAATAACAATGAAAACGTACAGGACAAACTACGGACGTAGCAAAGAATGGACGTTGCATAGTATGTATCGTACATATTTGTGGAATTCAATGCCAAAGAAGTGTTAAATGTTAGGTCCTCAGTTTTGCTGATATAGGCATTCAAGAACACACTAAACAAGGTCTGCAAACCCACAGAGAATTCCTTAGAGTTAGCACTTAAGGCATTAAAAGATCTGCTAGGAATCTATATGTGAAGCAGTACAGGCATGCGTATGTACGCGAGCAAGTACGTACAGGAACAAGTACAGGTATTATCTTTAATACGTACTGGTTACATATGGATGCGAATATGGGCGGAGCTACAGATAAGTGTTAACCAATATCCGCTATTTACTTTTGTGGAAAAACATGAACTGTTAATTCATAGCATCTGGCAGAACATGCCGACTGCCGTGGAAGTTCCAGCCTAAAGCCTTGCTGGCTGTCCTCAATATGCTGTAGCCTTCATCTTCCAGGAGTTTGACTGTTAAATTTCGCGTATCAGCAGTTCCGTCGTCCTCTTCCATCTTCTCCTCGATTATCTTAATCATTTCTGTGTTAAGCTTGAGACAATCTACCAGATCCCTGGATACTGTACGAGGGATCATTCCAAATAGCTTATATCTCGGTTAGGCTCTATTAACGATGAGCCTTAACAGATAGAAATCAATGTTTATCAAAAAGCATTAACGGTTATCCGAAAATCATTAAATTCCATCTGTTAACGATTCTCGTAAGAAAGGGAACTTTTAACTGTTATCGGTTAATGTTTATCAGTTAGCATTGCCTTTTTCGCACTGCATGTACCATAATCATATACTGACTTTTCATTTCATTACCTTGTAGATCATAGAACTTTTGTTTCAGAAGGGCCTAGTGAGAGTAAGTTCCAGTACATAAATTTCATGTTAATTCTATTGAAACAAGTGTTGTATAATCTTTCTCATTTTCATACACAATATGTGCCTCTTGATCCACTGAAAATCCAAGTGGATTATAGTTTCATATATTTTGGAACATTTCAAAAGTAAAGGTTCATTAACAGGTTAAAAGTTACTGATTTCGGTTGACAGTTATTATAGCAGAAAACAATTAACACTCAACCATTAACCTTCATCCAAAATCTGTTTAAGTTACACCCAAGGAGCATGAAAATCAAATCTATGTAAGTAGGTACATATCCAATTCTATGGAAGCTTGATTCCTGTGAGTTAGCAATAAAGGATTGGTGAAGTGATCCCTTTAAAAGGCTACTTTAAGCAGCATTTCATTCAGTTCAACTCCCAAATGCTGTGCTTACTTTAGTCTTGAAAACTTTATCACAATTACTCTTTACTAAATAAATTTGTGTATCATTTTGCTACCCTGTGTTAGTTTGCCTGCAGTTGTTTGACACTCCATGTGTTTGACTGACTCTTTTTATTGGGTAAAACGTTATTAAAACCTGTGGTTATCAGTATTCATTATTAGTGTATGTATTTTACTTGTGTTCATGTGTGTTCATCTGTGCCTGTCTAGCTCACCATTCAAATTGGCTATGTTTGCTTGTGTTCGCCTGTGTTCTGTTATGCCTCTTGTGTTCAGTAGTGTAATGATATGGCTTCCTGTAGGGATTTATTTGATATTGGACGTAATGTAAATATTCCCAAGAAGTTATGTTTCTAGGTACAACGAAGTAAATAGCAAAACAGATGAATTTGCTTGCCCTCACGAAATGCTTTGTCTTGGAACATTGCAATAATTATTGTTTATCTTCTCTTCTTTGAAATTCAAGTGTATTATCTAAACGAGGTCTCTTTTTGCCTGTGTTCGCATAGATGACTGTGTTTACCTATATTTTCATCAACTGTATTTGTCCATGTTTTCTGTCATTAGGCTGTGTTAGTATGATTACATTGTTAGCCTAATTAGCCTGTTACAGTGTTAACCTGCGTTCTTTTCTTTCTGACTGTGCTTCCCTGTATACTCTAGTAGCCATTCGCACCTGTTCTGTTAGTGCTTTGACTGAGCTTACCTTAGAGTCTATCTTTGGGAATTGTGTTCCTTGTGACACACATACCTGTGTTGACTAGGGTGCTTCACTAAATTAAATTGTGTTTCAATGAATTAACCATATATTATGTTATATTGTTATAACGTATCCAATGTCAATTTCAAATAACTGTGTAATGTCATGAATTTCTGTGCTAATTATTGAGTGGGTGCATTAGTCATTTCTTGACATTTATGTATTTTCGTATTATTTTGTTATTGAATGTATATATACTTATTGTACTCCAGCTATTGTTTGCAACTGAAACATTTGCCATGGGTGTGAATATGCCTGCACGTTCTGTTGTCTTTGATTCTACTCAAAAACATGATGGTTATCACAAGAGAGAACTGTTGTCCGGAGAATACATCCAAATGGCAGGAAGAGCAGGTAGGCGAGGACTTGATTCTACAGGTACAGTCATCATTATGTGCAAAGATTACAACATTCCAGAATCAAGTGATTTGCATCGTATGATATTGGTGAGTTATTAGTGTAGATCTGTATCCTTTGTTTGATGTACTAATGGCTGAAGTAATCCTCATTTGTGATCTAGGGCAAGCCAGTCCAATTGGAATCCAAATTTCGTGTCACCTACAGTATGATCCTGAGTCTTGCAAAGGTTGACACCTTACGAATTGAAGATATGCTGAAGAAAAGCTACATTGAAAGTAATTCTACTAGAGAATTACCTGCGAAAGAAAAGCAGCTGAAGGCTATTGCTACTGAATTGGAAGTTCTCCGTGAGAAAACTACTTACCCAGAAGAAATTGATCATTTTTATGAGATTTGTGAGAGACTTAAAAGTGTCAATGCAGAGATATGGGTAAGAGTTGCTAGCTGTAGTCATACAAAAATGACTATATTACCTTTATTTTGACTTCCGGTATGTTACACTCGTCCTATATACTGTATATATATATATATATATAATATGTGTTCCTTTGTGTAACCGCCACAGTGAATTTACATTATAATTTACATTGTGCGAAAAATACCCTATTTCAATACATGGAGAATTGGAAATTATGCTAGAATTTGAGTGTAGTGGCTTAGATGAATGTAATAATTCCAGCGAAGGTTCATATAATCCTAGCAAAGATGCCCAAGTAATTCAAGTGCGGGGTGCAGCAGCCCCATGAATTTTTGAGTTACTTGTACGTATATACCAATAATGTCTTCTTTATTATATAGCATGGAATCGGTCAACAATCACAATTGAGAAAAGTTGTATCCCCAGGGAGGCTTGCACTGGTGGCTACCTCTGAGGGCATTTGGGAAGTAATTGTCTTGCTCAGTGTGGACAGTCAAAATAGAAAGTTTACTGCAATGCTTCCTTGTGAAAAAGGAGAGGAAAAACTGGACCTTAAGGGTTACCAGTCTCTCCAAGCACCAGGGGTATCCTCTGTTCACATATGGACTGGCCCAGTCACTATTCATGTTCCCCTGGAATTGAGCTATACCATAGCAGATGTACCTGAAGATTGTCTGATGGGAATATTTGATAAAGCTGTTGTTCTTGAGCCTAATAAGATTTTTGATGATTTCAAGAATCGGCAAATACCTAGATTTAGGTATGTTGCATAGATTGCACATAACCACTGTAATTTGTAAAAGCTTTCTTATGTGAGCATTTTTATTATAACATTGTGTATTACACAATTTTTAACTGGCCATAAATTGTATCATGTCTCCAATGCAGGAATAATCCCCCAAGTCAGCATGCACAGAAGGTTCTTCATCACTTGCATTCATTTCTTAAAGAGGAAGGGCCATGTCCTCCGTTGCTTGACCCACTGAAAGATTTACGAATTAATACATTTGATGTGGTTCAAAAAATTAAGGAAGCAGACAGATTGAGGGATAAGCTGAAGGGAGCTGCTCCTTCAATAAATCCCTTGTTCATGAAGCAGGTTAGTATTAGTTGGTTAGCTAGAAGACAACTTTCATATGTTAATGACCTAAGACAGTCATATATCAAGTACTTTTGTACTCAGTTTGAGTGTGCTGGGAAGAAAGCTAATTTGTATAAGAAGGCGAGTGAGCTAAAGTTCTCCTTGTCTGAAGATAGCTTACGCTTGCTACCAGAATACAAAAGTAGGGAAAAGGTATGTGTATCTCTCTTTTTATCTGGCTGCTGGTAAGTGCAAGGCAGCTAGGTGACACTCAGGATGCTTTAGCAACAATTAAGATCAATTACACTTGGTTTGATCCAGAATACCTGCAGTATCATTTATTATGGTTAGTATTATTTCCCTAATCAATTCTTTGAAGTAGTCAACATATAGTGGTTGTTATAGAAGTTCATTAAGAGGACACTCTTTGATTGACTTCAATAGTTTACTATGTCCTTTCAACAATTATTTGTATCAGAAAGCACTGGCAAAGAAATAGGCTCAACTGACGTTATAATTCCAGCTTCAGTTTTTTTCTTGGAGAGTGTCTCTTTGGCCTCATTGAAAGTGACAATATGTAGCACATTGTGCAATTGCTGTCATCATCTTGAAGTGTATCAGCTGCTAAAATCCTCCACCAACTCATTAATGTGCAATTTTTTTACATTATTACTTTTTTGCTCTAACTGTAGACACTGTGAATACCATGTTGGGGATGATAGAAATATGTATCAATGTTCAATCATTGCTGTATTTGACTACCAAACATCTCTATGGTACTTTTGTTCCAAGTGATAGAACTTGTACTGATTTCTTTGTTGAAAACAAACTGATCTCGACATTCAATAGATATACGGAATGAAATACCAGGAATTTACAACTTGATGCATAAAATCAGCAACACTTTGTACACCCTTTGGAATATAATGGCAACCAGACATTGTGATGTCATTGTGATATGTTGACAATAATGAAAATTCCTGTGATGAGAAACCACCTGTCTTGTAAGACCACCTTCATGAGAACCATGGGTGGTCATTTGTGATACTCTGTATTTTATAATGATTGCTATAACATGCTGTTTTCTCCTTGTCACAGTAAGTTCCTGAGTATGTACATACCTGTGTTACATAGTTGTTACTATTTACAGGTGCTCAAAAGACTTGGATATTTGGATGAACATGGAGTTGTTAAGCATAAAGGCAAAGTAGCATCAAATTTGAATACTCATGAAGTTTTTCTCACGGAACTACTTCATGAAAACTTATTCAGAGATTTCACACTTGAAGAAAAGATTGCTTTATTATCACCATTGGTGTTTCAACAGGTTCGTGGTTACATTTGTCTGTTTTAGATCCTTTCCCAATTTTGTTATCTTGATGTAGTCGAGGTGCAGTGAGCCAAATTTGACCCCAAATCTCTCAATTGTGAGTGTTTGTCATCGTCCTGTCTGCAAATTGCTATGATTAGTCATACAAGTATGCAAAATCTGTTATCAATTGGTCACAGGGTAGGCACAAAATGGAAGAAGTTGCCAAAAGATTGGCTATGATTGAAGTGGAGTGTGGTGTAGATACCTCAGTCGAAGATTACCTGAGTGAATTTAATTGGGGTCTCATCGAAGTCGTGTATCAATGGGCTTTGGGTATGGTGAGTTATTGTATACATAGTATTAAATTAGTAGTTATGTATCATAGAGTGCGATAGCACTCTATATGTAGGGATGACGCGGAAACAAAATGGCAGCCCTATACCTTGCATACATTGCAGTTTCGCAAAATCTCGCCTATGGAAAGGCCTTAAGCCCAAGCGAGCATTCAGGAGTCATTTTCGGCTGATTTGAGAAGTAACAAAACTGCTAACAAGTGAAAAGAACGTAGTTGAAGTGGCGAACTGGCAAAAGGTCAAAAAAATAAAAGGTCAAATTTTTGGACATATTCTTCTCTACATATTTTTCAACAAAGCTACCGAAGAATCTACTGGAGCTATGGTGCTAATTTTAACACGAGCGATCTTAATTTTTTAGCGCGGAGTGCCCTTTCTTACTCTTGTTATGATTGTACTACATATGGCGACTGGGGCATTTCAGGCACTACTCGGCGACTGCATCATAGTAATACGCCATCTTGTTCAATTAAGAATATTTGCTTACTTCATAACAATGAATCACGATGGCTCAGTGAGCAGATTACAGGTTTTATAGCGAGTTTGGTTGGTTCGCATTGCCGAGAGGATGATTTTTTTTCCAAATTGTAAACATTTAACATCACATGCCTGAGGCTAAGAAAGAATACAAACAAGCATAATAAAAACAATTAACAATGAAAAAGGATGTAGGGATGACAAGCAAAAAAAGGGAAAGAACAAGGTAGGGATGAACGGAATGAGAACACCGTTGGAGTGAGCAGCACGTCGGAATGAGAAGACTGACGGATTCTAACAATCCCTATATAAACAGCAGTGATTGCTTGTGCAATACGCATTATAGTCTGCAGCTATAGGGATCGTTAGATTCCGACAGTCTTCTCATTACGACGTGCTGCTTACTCCGACGGTGTTCTCATTCCGTTCATCCCTACCTTGTTCTTTCCCTTTTTTTACTTGTCATTACATAACTATTGGAATTGGCCTACAAAGCGTAGTTTTTGTTATTTGGTTCAATTGTTCTATGTACGTATCGTTTATTATGCACACACTGCATATACGGTACTTTCAGTAAAGAATTGAATGTACTACGGTTTGACTATGGATGAACAGACGTGTTAAGTACAATTTACCTACGTGTTGATACCTATGTGCTGCGTACTCGCACGTACTGGTTGTCAAATTTCTGGAGAAAGTGATAATCGAAAGGCATACAGACCTCAAGTGTCCTTTCAGGTGTGAAAGAAATCAAGAACCCTTCCTTCGTGAAAGATTAACGTTCTTTGGGAAGATCCTCCCTGTCAGAATCACACTAAGTTAATTCGAGTTTGTTTAAGTTTGAAAGTGTGCCGTATATGCAACCCTTCCTTCGAATGGTGAAATTTATTTGTTGTTAGTGGCTATCTGGAATATTTTCAGTTTCCAATAATACACTATTGTATGGTTGATAAAATGTCCACATACTTGATATTAATTTTAATTTCTTCTAATCCATTCTATTGAATCTTCAGCCATTTTCTGATATTGCACAACTGACAGATGTTCATGAAGGTGAGTGAGCAATGTAAAATGAGTGATTCTTATTTTGTATGTTTGTGTTGAAGTACAATCATGAACTCGCATGTAGTTAAAATTGATTGATAACCATGGTCAAGGTTTGCCAAAATGAAGTTCAATAGGGCATGAATCACATTTATCTACACTGGTGTAGGCCTTGACAAAGGTGACCTAAAATACTGGATCCTCCAAATCATTTTTGCTACACCTTTTCACCCCAAGGATTGCCTTTATCAGGAAGACAATGTGATGTCATTATGGTGATAACAAGATTAGTGTTGGGTGCTAGCCACTTGAGAGTATCCAACTAACTAGTCCCTATCAATATCCTGATATAACTAAGTAGTAACTTAGTACAGCTGCCTGTTGAAGTTATTTACGCTCGTCCGATATCATAGAGTGCGATAGCACTCTATATGTAGGGATGACACGGAAACAAAATGGCGGCCCTATACCTCGCATAGGTCGCCCACACTCTTAATTGCAAGGGGGCGAATATTGATACATTTGGGTCTTTCTTGAATTTCATTGGATACAAATCATTCCTCCATCAAAGTGGTCCCAACTGAATCAACCCATGTCTGTACAGCTGCAGTATGAAACTAAAAGGCTAACTTAGACATGGTTATAGCTAGTCTGTAACACACAATCTGTTAAAAGAGCACCTACTTTTCAATTCCTCCTGTCACCATGAATCCCACTACTTGTACACTAGGTATGTACCTTGATGCTATCTATGCAACCATCCTCAACTTATGATATGATGATATGTTAAAGATAAAAGTTGTTGATGATTGGGGCTCATTAATCCATAACACGAGACGTCGAAATGGGCACCTATGCTGCATCCTTTCTCACTGACATTTGATAATGTCTGAATATATTTTGTGACATCACTAGATTCATGTACATAGACAATAGATACATAATATTATATATGTGTACTTTTGTAACGAGGTTCTGCACATACGTACGTAGTGCACACTTAGTTACTATTATAACTGCAAACATTTTTTACTAGGAATAATTGTGCGGTGTATACAGAGATTAGATGAACTATTCAAGAGTATCAAGACTGCAGCAAGAGTAATTGGAAATTCTGAATTGCAGCTCAGTATGGCGCAAGCATCAGAAACTATCAGAAGAGATATTATATTCGCAGCAAGCCTGTACATTCAGTAGTAACAAGTATTGTGTGGCTATTTTGATTATGAACATGCAAGCATAGGCATCTAGGCATAGTAGAACTAATACTGTGTCTGCATATTATTATTATGCCGTGTAAGGTCAGAACCTAACTAATAATATGTGAAAACTAGTATCATACAAGCATATTAAAACATTCAACAATGCAAAATATTATAATATTCCACAAAAAGTATCGGTATGAGAGATGATCGGGAACTTAAGGTATACAGTCAACTGTGCAAGAGAATATAAGTAGATCAATGATCATCCACTTGCTGTTCAGTCTTAGAAGTGCATGGTTCCAACACTTCAACTCCAATGAACCTTCACAGATGGAACATTCGACTCAGCTATATACAATACCACCTCTGTGATCATCCCCAAACCACATGCAGTTGTGCATCTGACACAAAGCCTAGGTATTTGTACTGGGGTAACCTTTAGCCTCATGGCTACTATATATTCAAGGTGCCAAGTGGACTGCATAGTACAACAATTAGTAATTAACAAACACAAACAACAACAACATGCTGTATGTCTGGATTGTTAGTTCAATGGCTAGCTATACAGTTCTACGATCAGGAAAATAGAATGCCAATCTAGCATTTTTAGGGAGGAACCAAGATATCCTTCATAATAGCTGAAGATTTCTGACAACAGATTTCATAATGTGATCAATATAATCATTCCATTTGAGGTTGTGGTCAATCATAAGTACCTAGAAGCTTAAATGTAGAAACCTGGCAGATTGTACAGTCATCAAAGGTGACATTATGTGGCAGGGGATTCCTCTTGCTAGTATGTATGAGCATACATTTAGTTTCTGATTTGTTTACTATGGGATCATTGAGATGCATCCATCTGTTGAGTGAAGACACATGACACAATATTCAGTTTGGACTCAATACTGTCTATATTATAAGCAGATACAAAGAATGTGGAGTTATCTGCAAAATAAGCTGTTGAAACTGTAGAGTGGACTGTTGTAGGTAGATCATTGATAAACATCGAGAACAGGATAGGTCCGAGAATAGAATCTTGTGGTACACCTGATGTTATGGATACATAATCAGAGGTGCATCCATCTACCGACACTACTTGCAAATGGTAGAAATTCACATAGAGAATCAGACAGATTAAACTGTGTTTTTAGCTTTGAGTGAAGTAGACTATGTTTGATGGAATCAAACACTTTAGAAATATCGATATCAAGAAAAACGACACCTACATAGCCGCCTTTGTCTGATTTACCACAAGTCTGTAAGGTAAAGGAGCAAAGATTGGGTAGAATGACCATGTCTGAAAACAGACTGTAGAGGGTGTAGCATATTGTGGGATTCTAAATGATATCTATGAGTATTGGCAATATACATCTCAGCAACTTTACTGGCTGCAGGAAGAATTGTAAATCGGTCGGTAGTTCGAGCAAATAGAGGCAGTACCGCCTTTAAGATGAGGATGGATGATTGCTGATTTCCATGGTAGCTAGTGGAAAGTTCTTATTCGATATAGAGGTGTTTACAATAGATGTTAGAGGTACAGAGAAGATGTGCGGTGAAGATTTGAGAATAATTAAGCTAACCATATAGTGACCGGTAGATTTCTTAGATTTAAATCTAGAGATAATAGACGAGCAAGTGGAGGTAGACATTTTAAGATTAATATACCTTATTGGAAATATCTATATTACCTACAGGCCTGACTCCCAAAGCGTTGCCCCTTCATAAGCAAGAAAATTACCGAAATTATGACGCAAGATTTTGTGTACCCACCCACCGTTCCCAAATTTGGGATTGGGCTTATTATAGCTAAAATGGCGGCAGCTACAGCAGCGTTAGAAGAAGCGATCAAAGAATACCTCCTCTTTAGGGGCTTTACTGAAACTTTAAAGAATTTTGAAGCTGAGAGAAAAGGTGCCAAAGAAAAAGAGTACAAGGTAGGGATGAACTTTGCCAAATGGCACAAGTTCCAATAGATTAATTCACGTATATGGATAATACAAACTATTGTTGGTAAAGGAGTATGTTAGTTATTGTGTAAGCTTTATCAACTACATGCAGGCACAACAGATCGTTCAACATTTGTTATCTTGTATATACAATTCGGATTTACAAGAACTGAAGAAATTCTGGAGTCTTCTTTCACAGAAATTATTCAGCAGACTAGCAAGTGACTTCAAGCAGACCCTATACAAGTTGGAAACTTACTTACTGCGGCTTTATCTAGTTCATGCTAAAATGTCGGGTAGAGTTGATGTAATTCGTACATTTTTCGAAACAATGAGTGATACCCTTGCTCAACGAAAAGAATGGAAGGAATGGTTTGGTTAGTAGCAATGCCTTGCATACAGTGTGTATAATGTTACGTAAAATGTTCAACTTTGGAATCTGCCGTCTGAACAATGGTCTAATACAGTATATTGTATGTAAATGTAATATCCACCTGCCATGAATGACCCTTGAGGTAAGTTACCCCCTGCCTTTAAGACCTCACTTTCAAAAATGGGTTATTTCCACTATATTTCGGTACTGGGATGAACATCCACCTGCCTATATACTACCAGCAGCCACATAAATTGAAGTATTTCTACTAAGTTTTGCATGTTATCAGCTACCAAGCATCTCCAAGCTGTATGATATCATTACTTTTTATTCCGAATTATTTCAAATTATTCCAATTTATTCCAAAACTTAGGCTAACTTTTTCCTAAATACCAACTGGTTACAGTGTTCAAAATATATACAGAAAAAATATGTTGAATTAACATACATGTGTTTATAGAATCAATACTATTACTGCTTGTGCACCTATTGGAATACAATGCCAACCAGACAGTGTGGTCTTTATGATGCTATGTTCACAGTCAGAACAATTCCTGTGATGATAACCCCTATGTGTTATAAGACAATCTATTCATAACCATGCATAGGCGGAGGAATGGTTTGGCAAGTGGGGGGCCTAAAGGCCATGGTGCTGAACTCATGATTAATATTGCAATTGTGTCCATGCATGCAATACTCTACATAGACATTCTTGGTCCCACCTTTGTGATGAGTGGGGGGGGGCATGGCCCCCCCTGTTCCGCCACCTATGCCATGGATAGCTGTTCATGACAGGTCCAACTGTGTTTGATTTGTAAATGAATGTTCCTATCATGACTTGCTATTTTATTACATGCCCTATAGTTTTCCCCTATTCAAGCTCCCCGGAACAACATCCAGTCTTTGGTGTCTACTTCACTCGAGAATGGATTTTAACTTTCCGTGTGTCATTGAAAAACTTCTTTGACACTGTATTTGCATACCTTCATATCCTTTCTATTTCTTTGCCTATTTTACATATGATTACCAAGTAGTGCAGTGTATTTTATATATGGGAGGAGGTAAACCTTTTTCCTACCCATGCCCTCAAAAGTCTTTGTGTACTTTGTATTACACAGAAGCCATGTACTTAACAAAATTTGTTTGTCTTTTACTAGCTGGTACAATCTGAAGACTCCCACCCATCATTCCTGGCATATATTTAGTATGTATGCAGGGTGATTATTACATGGCCTATGTTAGCCTGTAATGATATTGTATGGAAATCACTGGAATTATGTGTGCCTACTAAGCAATGAGAATAATATCTCTATGTCTATTGGTCATGGGACCCGAGTCTGTTCTGAGGGACACCTGGATAACTTAGAATATCCATTCCATCATTCATGTATTAATGTACTAACACGATAATTATACAGCACATATACATACTCTATGTATATATGTTATGTCCTTGACTATTATCACCGAAACCTATGCTACTCAATTTTCAGTCAGAACATAATAAAGTACAAGCGTTGACTACAGAAACTCACTTTCTTCATACCCAGCTAGCTGACACAAAGACTGCTTTGGCTACCGCTGAATCCCGCATTCAACAACTTGAAATACGACTGACACAACAGATGCTTAATGTTGTGAATGCAGATGTCAAAGGAAACACTCCAGTACGAAAAACATCAAAGTAAGAATTTTCACAGAAGAGTGTACCGCATGACATCCAAACTTTCACTAGCTTTTAAATTCCATGCGTTTATACTGTACGTAACTAATATGGAGAAAGTAATTGTCATGATAATTGGCATAAATTTGCATATCCATAAAGTGTGAGTGATTTAATGCATACCACTCTTATAGTGCTGCTCTAAAGCAAAAAAAGACTACATCTCCAGAGGAGTTTGCCTTCAAAAGGGCACAGTCAATGAGCAGCGCTGATAGACCTCACAAGAAGATAACACATAGCTCATCTACTTCAAATGATGATCCTGTGCAAGTTTCGCAGTTTAGTCCAAAGCTTCCTACTAATCAATCGAACAGCGAGGAGCGGCCTAGTAAGGGCTTATTTCCTTCATATTTTGATTGTTTTAACCATTTCAGGATTTTGTATATCTATAGTGAAAAATCTTACTGAAGGTGTTAAGAATGTCAAATTTTATTCAACCATTGCTGGTGGAAGAGCTCCTTTTTTTGCCGTTCAACAGGTCAGATATCACTGCCTTCTGAATCGACATAATAGTATCTGTCATTCTCATGTCATTCCCAATTTTTAGGCTGTATATAGAGGCCATTCAACACGTGTCGTGCATTGCAGATTTTCTCCAAATGGTGATAATATTGTATCTCATGATACCAACAATGTTGTCAAGTGCGTTAAATTGATGAGTAAATTTTGTTGAATGTTTATGTTACATATATCTGTTAATTTATTTAGGATTTGGAATTCAAATCAACCCCATGGAACTGTTGCAGCAACACACATTAATAAGGCTAGCATCTTGTCCTTGGAGTGGTTACCAAATCATGATAATGTAGTGAGTTTTATTATTAGAAATGAAGTGCACAACATATACACTCGGGAATGTAAGACCCAATATATATTTTTTATGTAGTATTTGTAGTAATCCCATGAAGTATTGTGACCACATGAAGAATGTAAAAGAACATTATTATTTTAGTATTTTTATGTGTACCTAGCTTTAAAAATCAGGTTTACTTGCCTGTATACAGTATGCATGTACGGTGGGCGCCAAAATAAACTTTGCGTTCCGTTTTGTCTAAACGCGGCTTCATACTTTTTGCCTACGGAAATATAGTCTAGCTAGCTGGACCGTCCCTAAGAGGCACCAAGGGGCGGAAAAGGGAAATGAAACGCTACTGCCAAGAATCTTACCAATGATATTCATTGATTCAGTTTAGTTAATTAAGTGTCATGGAAGATGATACTACATACTCGTCGTTGGTAACTGGGAATATTCACCCATCTGACAGTCAAATGAACGTGATTACTAGTATTTTGCAAGGACATGATACAATCGTATGTCTCCGGACCGGTCCTGGCAAATTTCCGATAAAGGATTGCAAATGAAGGAATGAGAACCAACATATTCAGTCCTAGTTGTATCATCGCTTTTATGTATGATAAACAAACAGGTGAAATACTTTTGCAAACGTAGTTTGTCTGCTGTGCTTTCACAGAGTGGTTAGAGATGTCGATGTTCACAATGAACAATACAAATTGAGAGTAGAATCATTGCATAATTGACAAAACAACTCTAAATCTATTCTTTCCTCACTTCCCCTGCCCTCCCACAGATACTCTAGCCTGAGTTAGAGCATAGACTATGGTTAGAGTATCTATGGTCCTCCTAACACGTATGGGGTGTATGCCAGATGAGCCATAGAAACTCTATACGTGTTATTTGTTAATTGGCAGATATGAACTAATCACTACTTGGGTTAGACCGTCCCTTCCCTTTTCCACCCCTTGGTACCTCTTAGGGACGGTCTAGCTAGCTAGACTAATGGAAATAAAACGGAACGCAAAGGTTTTTGGCACCTACTGTATTTGAAATGGTCAGAAATGTTTCTGTATTGATTTGTATTGGTCAGCTGTGTTTGAATGCAGTGCATAACAGGATTAAAACACTGGATTATGCTATTGGATAAATACAAAGTAATAAGAATAATGATAACACCCTCAATGCGCATAAATTTGATTCTTTATTGGAAAATACGTAGTAGTGAAATACAACTTCTGATAATAAAGGTTAACGGGCTAACAATTATTCCTGTTCAGATGTAACATTTTCTTTTAGTAACTATGTACGTACATACTTTTTGCAAATATGTACATGGGTATTTTATAATTATATGTTTTACTATGTTACGTATTTCTGTTTTTATTACAAGCTACTGTTAGGAATGAATGACGGTAAGGTCAAGGTGTTTAATACTCATTCTGCGAAACTTTCTGGAGATATGGATTGTGGCCATGATTATAACCAGTAAGTTTGTTTCCTATGTTATATTTACATATGTCTGTGATAATTACAGTACTACCAGCTTTTGTACTTGAGTTCATTAATTTTACAGTTTAGCCTACAGCAGTGTTGTTCTTTTTCTGTCCTCAATAGAGTAATATCCATTGTCCATCAGCCAAATTCCTCCAAGTTTGCTTGCTCCGCTACAACAGGACTAATCAATGACAAAGAAAAAGCTGCATCTGGACTAGTATCACCAAATCTGCCTTCTTCCAAATCCTTAGAAATGCATTCCAAGTTGCAAAACACCATTTATGTGTGGGATTTGTCCTCAAGTTCGAAAGAAGTCAGTTAAAGTTATGTATAGTTGTAACTTATCTGGATATGCCAATTAAAGTGATCATACCAATGGCAAAAGCACAAAGTGATCACTTATCACTTTATCACTCCTGTAACACACCCAGTGGCTACAACGTAATAGGTATTATACAGCAATCATGGATAGGAAGCCATTGATGAATTCTCACAAATTTGCAAAAAGTTAATGGATTCACCAGAGAAGTGTTCTCACATTGGGAGATTAAGTGTATGCCTATCCAAGATGTGAGCACACCTTTCCCACTTTATCCTCCTACATGATGTACTACTTTATGAATATGTACTATGCATAGGTATAGTATATGTTTGCATTTCAGTACGAATAAAATCACAGATAACATCTTTTTTTTCAATATTTTAATAAGCAATAATAATCTAGTAAAAATCGCATGTCAGAATAAGGGGTGATTGTAACTTTGTACAGTAACAAAATGGTATATTGTTGGGAGTATAAGTGAACCTCTAACAAAGATGTTAGCGATGGCCTTCACATTAGTCATCAGAATCAATTGAACAGATCACATCTATTGTCTCCTCCCCTTTTAAAAGGCTTTTGAACCTCTTCATGTTGCTATCAACTCAATGTCTTTCAATCATAATGGAAGCTTGCTTGTGACAGGTGCCTCAGATGGAGTAATACGTCTGTATGGTACGTATGTGCTAGCCAGACAGTGGATTCTGTGTTTATTGTCAGTAACATGTGATTTACCATACTTGTAATATAGATGTTCATCGTAAAGAACTTTTACAGAAATGGAAAGCACATCATGGACAAATTTTGAAGGTTCAGTACAGTGCTGATGAATCAGGAATCTTCAGTTTTGGAGAAGACAATATGGTAAATTGAGATTCAAGTTATCAGAAATGTTGCACACACCATATGTACTAAATGCCTATGTACGTACGTATGTTGAAATTTCACTTGAACTGAATTTAGTATTGAATTTAACTTTCACCTATTTTGAAGCTGAATGAAACTTTTTTGATATACAGTAGAAGCAAGCAATTAAAATGTGTCTAATACATTTCTTAGTTGGTGCAGTGGAGCATTCTCAAAGCAGGAGACAAGCTTTCTGAAATCTTGTTGGATGAAGGGACGAGTATGGAGAGGGCATCAAATTCTTTATCTTTTGCTGGAGCATTTTCACTTGATGTCGAAGGAAAGCACATTCTTGTTAGGGGAAGAAATGAAGCATACTTATACTCTGTGGGTTATTCTTTACTGAGTATATATCTGGAATTTCACAGTTCCAGTACCATCTCATTACAGCTGCAGCAAGATTATCAAATGGTTCTGTCTGCTAAGATATTTGGTCATGCTGGTCCTCTATCTGCTGTTGACTGGACAGGTATAAGGAACTTGAACACATGTATCACAGCTTCTTTGGATACCACTGTGAGAATAACCACTCTTTTAAGACAGTAGTCTCTGATAGATGAACATCCACTATTTGGCTTTGTTTATTTTACTCGCATGCTGTGGTTGACATGTTGAGTGCTGTATAGATTTAGTAATGCTGTTATGAAACATTGAGTTTGTTTTCATGAAGTGAACGAAACTGTAATATTACAATAACGTTTCTGTACAAACATGTAGTCTAAACATAGCAAGAATGAGGAACAGAGTTTTTTGAATTAAATGATCAATGACTGTACACTGTTGCATGTGTGGATGTCCATCTTTGCTAAGCTGTATGTGTGCCTATAAGTAGTTGCTAATCCCCTGGTTATCTTGTCCGTTTTGTTCTTACATTTTCCTGGTATGATCGTTTAGTGTAATAGACAACCTGGGCAAGGTAAGGGTAATAGTGCGTAACTGCATTTTATCCCAGTTAAGAAATGGGGGCAACATTGGATCAAGTGGAAGATTCCACGGCTGGTTTTATCTGACCAATAAGCATGAGTTCTATAGTATAGGAAGAGGTACCATAGTATTATAGTGTGTGAGTTAGCGGTGAGCAATTATTTGATAATTGCATTAATTGTCATATTCGACATGCAGACAGTAACGTAATTAAACTGGGTACCTGTCAGAATAGCCAATGGCTAAAGGCTCCCCAGTCTAAATAAGTTACCCTGACACCCTGAATCGTAATGACATAAAATTTCATATTACAGTACAATTATTATAAGGACATAATTAATGGCTAGTATTTTGTCAATCTCATGTTCTAATTAGGTGATACATCTACTGTGACATAATGCAAGTTGTACGAAGGATCTGGACTCATTC